>BJCM01265157.1:0-23285 GCA_018326385.1 Flaveria bidentis
TGGTTGCAAAGAAAGTACCACATAACGAACTCAAGCATGTATCAGATAAGTACTCACAAAACAGTAACATGTTGATTCCAAGTATGTAAATTGTATGTAAGTTGTACAACATAGAAAATGGGCGAGCATACTTTTCCCCCATGTTTGTAAATATTGAAGTATTGTATAAGCGTAAAAAGGGCCCACGAAACTCACTTGTTAGGTGGTAAGTATGAATGATCAAAGTTTCCAAATGTTGTATGCAATGAACGGTCAAACACCTAATGAGAATTGTTGTTAAGCATTAATGACATGGGTAAAGTAAATAGTAACGTTCGGTCGGTTCGGGTCGTATCGGTTTGGTCGCGTGTAACACACACAAGCAGACACACGTATTAGATCTTATGTAGATCCAAGTACTAGAAATCGCCCCATTGCCGATGATATTTGTGTAAAAGTTCCATTATTATTAGAGAAGTATTTGGTAAATATCAGTAGTTACGAATCGGTTGTTGATAATTATAAAATGTTAAGTTGGTTTGATTTGGAATAACATTAATAAGTTTGATAGTGTTGACTTTAACATTGTCATTAGCAATGGCAACCATATCGATGTCACCTTAACATCACACGACATACACACACCACACGCAAGAGGGAATTCACACACAACAACTTCAGTTGCACAACTGGACCAGACGCACGACTCAACACTCCATCTGCACGAATCAACCCTCATTCGTACGAATCAGCTTTATTCGTACGATTGAACCTTCATTCGTGCGACTCAACATTCAGTCGTACCACATAGCACCCAATCGCACGATTCAACACCCATACGCACGAATCAACCTTCATTCGTACGAATCAGCTTCATTCATACGAATCAGCTTCATTCGTACGATTGAACCTCCATTCGTGCGACTAGGCATTCAATCGTGCGATACACGCACAATCGCACACAATCATTCGGTCGTATGGTAGACCCAGTCGCCAGAACAGCAGAATCGCGACTGCAGAAGGGCAGGGCAGCCTTCGTCTGCTCCATGCACGAGATTTACACCACAAGTACTTCCAGAAACACATTTTTCACACACCCAACAAGAAGAACACGCCAAAAGACATCACACGCACCCACACGACCTTATGTGCTCGGGTTGGCCCCGAGCACCTGAAACCCTAAAAGGACAACAGTAATCAAGCAAGAAAAGGGACAACCAAGGTCGTCTACCTGCAAGAATGGAGTAGACTCAGCTGTAGCCGAGGTCTTGCCGGTGAAAACATGAAGAAATGGGCCGGTTTTGGTGCAAGGAGGATGAGAAAAGTGGAGAAGGAGAAGATGAAGAAGAAGATGGAGTAATGGAGGCTAGGGATGGAATATGGGTATTTATACCCAGCTCTAGTTTGGCAAAATGTGACATTTGGTCCCTGCACTTAGCCCCCGAGTTCTCAAATTTGCTTCGGTTGAAAACGACTTTAATAGGCTAGTTATATTAATGATAAAAATGTAATTAATGATATTGGTAACTTAAAAATGGTTTTATTAATGACAATAATATTATATAAAAATGGTATATTTAGTGATAACGATGATGAAAATTATAAAAGTTTTAAAGATAGCATACGTTTACGATGATAGCACAAGCATAAAGATGATAAAGCAAGAATGATATCCATACGAATAGTTTATAAGGATGGGTAATGAAAGATCGAGAAAAGTTAACGAAAACCATGTTAATTGACGGACCTTTAGGTGACGGATGTCACACAAGTAGAATGAGTTTGTAATAATTTGAATTGTAAAAGCAAGTTTGACTATGATATAATACATGTTTTCCCACAAAGTTGTAAAATGGGCTATGAATCTTACTTTATAATATTTGATAAATGACTTGAACCGATCAACCAAATATGGGATGCCTATTGATTAAGGTTTTAGTTAGTTTTAAAATTAATGGTGATAATAAATTGTGAAACATACTAATATTTCAAATTCAGTTTCACTTTGTATAAGATACTTTAAAGTAAGATAGAAAACTAGTTAAAGGCTAAACATTTTCAGATCTTTAATTCAATATCTTAAATAACTCAAATCTAAAAATTAGATTTTATTGATATTTTTAATCCATTGAAAACCGTGACACAAAATAGCTTGTACAGAACGTTTCAAAGTGGGTTGTTTCAGAGTTTAAATGGCTGAACGTTTGGATGAGACCAGTGGGGTTAGAAAGCTAACTCAAAGAAAATAATTTAAGAAAAAAAACATGTATTTTGACTCTGTTTTGAATAAGTTAAGGTTGTTTAAAATTTATGTAAGTTTCTAGACAGAAACTGGAATTTGCATAGATGTAAACTACAAAGAGTTTTGATCCTGGTTTTGATAAAAGAGTTCTTTTGGATGATAAATAAATATAAATTTATTATGATTAAGTTATATATCATCATGTTATTCTGTGATATTGATTTAAGAATAACAACATGTTTGAAAACCTTCAAAACGATCAATCCCTTTCATAAATCATGATCTTGTGTGTTGAGGTTCATTTGATCATCTTTGTTGCTACACTAAGGTGTATGAGCAACAAAGAATCATCTCATATTAATAAAAAAGTAGTAGTAGTAGAAGAAGAATTAAACTGTAAGAATGTACTGCAAATACAATTCAAGAACAAATTTATTCCCTTTTGTAAATCATGATCTTTTATGTTAAGACCCAATTAATTATCTTTGTTACTAAAATAAGGTGTATGGGTAATAAAGAATCATCTTAAATTTAGAGAAAAGAAGAAGAAGAGGAAGTATGAGAATATAATAACATTTTGTAATAAAACTAAAAAAATCAAAACTCGTCTTTGAATCAAGCTCTTGGACACCTTGGTGTTCTTGATGCTAGAAGAATTATATATAGAGAGAGAGTATGGGTTTTGTTTTGATTTTGGTGCAAAGCAATAGGTAGAAAGAGGCCTTGTATTTATAGTTGAGGATTAGGGGGTTTAATTATGGTATGAAGTGGAGAGAACATTAAAATAAATAAAATAAGATAAAAAATATCATATGGAAACCTAAAATATATGGGGGTTGAATTTGAGTTAAATGGGATGAGTTTTAGCTTATTGAACAAGTTTAGCAATTTATTAGTGTGTAATCTACTTGTTACACATGTGTAATATCTTTATTTCTTGCATTCACAATATTTTTTTCCTTAGAAACCTTGTAGGATTTTGTTTTATTTGTGAAAGTATAAACATTAGGCATCCCTATTGAATATAAGTTTCACTTTAAAGGCAATTGGTCATGGTTTAAAGGTTACGGTTCAAGTGATGCATAAACGGACATGCTAAATTTTACAAACAAATCATCAAATAAGCATGTTATGCATGTGTCTTTTCACATGAACTATAATAATAAAATTTAACTCTTATTATGCTATAACAAAAGACAGAAGAACAAATACGATATATATGAAATGTTATGTGTTCGGCCGGGAAACAAATAGAATAGCCCAATTAAGATAACACTTATACTCCAAATTAGGGTCGTAAACTTTAATATAAGTAGTATATAATAGTTGTAACATCCTGAGTTTTCAGGATGAGATGTAATAGTTAAAATGTAAGATATGTGAACTTTACAATTCGTATATCGTTAAATGAGTAAGTAATGAATGAAATGACTATTTTATATTTAAAGTTTCAGATGAGTTTTTGTGTAGTAAAAGAGTGTTTAAATATATTCGAATATAATAATATATTATATTTAACGAAACTTGTGACTCATAGAGAAAAATAAGCACGTCTCAACGGCGTATTTGAAATTTCATAATACGTTATATTTTAAAAGTTATAGGAAAGTAAGCAGATGAATTAATTATAATACTATATTAATAATATTATTTTTAAACCTCATATGCTCGTAAGAAGAAAGCAAGCTAGCATACAAGCATGTCAATTTCATCTCACATCGTTGTAGAAGTAATTTACTTGCATGTTTGCTTCCTTATAAATAGAAACCATAAGGTTGAATTTAGAATATAAGTTTCTTGGGAACACTATAATATAAAGAGAATATCAAGTTCTTAATACATCGGTGGGTATTATTAGTAGCCATGCTTGGAACTTGGGTAGGAGAGCGAACAGGGGAGACTCTACTACAAATTGTCGTAGATAGTTTTAAGATTGTTATCTTTTAAGTTTATTTCAAGTTAATTATTATTTATTTTAGATTATTATTATTAAAATTAGTCTTAGATTTAGTAGTATTAATATTTTTAGGTGTTAGGGTTATTGTTAGGGTGGGTTTTGGATAGCCTAACCTTAGTTAGGCATAGATTGATCATCCATGCTTAAACAAGATAACGTAAACCAATCCAACTATGACAATAACTAGTTACTTATACTATTACCTAACCTAGGATTACTTAAATTATGTCACGACCTTAAAATATTACCATATTGTACTAAAAAGGGTTATCAACTGTTAGGCATCGTTAAACATGTGTTCCTCTAAACTATTTTCTAAAACAGGTTGTGATGTTCTGATAACTGTAATAATCAAAGAACTGACTATCAATAGCATTTGTGATATGCAACAATTCTTGATAGGCTGCTTAAGGGCTGCTTGTATGATTCTGCTTTATCCAGTGAAATTTGTATACATAGCTTGGTTATGTAAAATTATTGTGCTTACTTTGCTCCTATTTTCTTGCCATGACGATATCTGCTTGATGCAATAGTCAATAACTAATATTTTGAATATTAGAGAATGCTACGTTTATGAACTCAAAATCCTTATGTTGAGTCCTAAATGTTTCCTTTTTTTTGGATACACATCCTAGGTGCCAAATAAATAAAGTACGTGTAGATTACAGGTTAGCTTATGAGGAAATAAAGGTCTAAAACTATACCAAAGATTTGGATCTCTAGTATATGAGGAAATAAAGGTCTAAAACTATACCAAAGATTTGGATCTCTAGTATAGTTAAACTCATATAATGGTATTATCTAATAAGACTGATATTCAATATGTTATGGTGCATAATTAAAGTTAGACTTCCGCTATTACTTTTATGATTACTATGTATTCTGTATATCTCATGTGTAACATTATCTAGGGTGTGTCTTGGGAGTCGGGCATTACAACAATGATTGTTTGTAGTATAATTAATGGATGAATAACAATATAAATGCTTTCCAAACTTCCTTTGATGAAAAAAGGAGGAACTTAATTATGCCAATCGTGAAAGTGAACAATATGCAAAAAAATTGGCTTTTAGTATAAGAAATTACGGCTATGATCCTACTAGAATATTACACTTTTACCCACAATATTTTTGTCAAAAATACTTCTATGAAATCCATCACCAACAAGATTCCGTTCATGACCACCCTTTGCAAAAATGGTTATGCATAATATAATTTCTAATGGAATGTTGTTGCAAGTTTGTGACGCATCACCACCGGCCACATTATCGGTGGTTTCTTCTTTGGCCGGGTTTCCTAGGGCTAAGCTCCATATTGTCAACTGATTGCCAATTGACATGTTATAAATTTAAGCATGAAAATATTTTATGTGATTGTACTATTTAAATAAAATATAATTTAGTCACACACATATGTTTTGTGCAAATCAATATGTTTGGATGCTTGTAACTCCCCAATCCAAATAGGGGCTGCCATTTCGCATAATATTGTAATCGTAGACAATTATTTAACTAAAAACATTCAACCTTGAGTCTTTATTTTACCTGTCTTAATGGAAAGAAACAAAAATGTGTTGATTTATTCAAACAATACACTAATTTATTAAAACCCTTGTCTTCCACTCTTAGACTTCATTTTAGGTTTCTCCTACACGTGTTTCTAATTCCCATGGTTCTTGCTATACAAATAAGAGAAAACAACATGTAACAACCCAAAATATCATAGAAATAAGTAAAGTAACATAATTGGGGTTAAATATGCCAAAGCATTGAAGTTTAAGAATGTTTAGACAACTTGATTTCTAAGGTTCTTGTTTATACATATTTTTGTATGCATGTCAATATGTACATTCTTAACCCTAAAAATATGTTAAACGAATCTAAAATTTATTAATGATGATGAAAAATCCATCTATTGATGTCACTGAAAACAAACATAATATAGCAGTTGCTTTATAAGAGAAAGATATGGTGATATGCCTTTAACCTAACCTCCCATTGTTTATACAATAAATCTTGTAGTTGAACTTATATGGTTAAAATTGATGCTTATTGCAACGACTTCAGTAGACATTTCATTTTTTAATATTTACTTGAACACTTTGTAATGATTGTCTAACTAATCTTAAATAACTAGTTATGACTCACTAACAACATTGTTGTTGACATGCTGTAGCTCGTGATGCAATTTTAGGAGGTGTCGGGATGCACTAGCTATGTCAAGGAGACTTTATGATTTAAGTTGAATAAAATATTCATGTGGAAGATAATGACTGGATTAAAACTTCCATAGGCAATGCTTTAATTTGTATTTTGGATTTTGAACATGATGGATGCATAGTGTTGATTCAGTTTACTTTTTATGATCTTGAATGTTAAGAATCTCGCTTTATATTGTTGTTAGGATGATAAAATAGGTCATCCCTGTGGATTGGAATGTTCCACCATATTTGCTCGTGTGTTTACTGTTTCATTCATTATTGGTATTATTGTGTGTTAAGTCAATTAATTAACAAAGATTTCACGTCTGTTGTTCAAAAACAAATTCTTGTGTGGTTAGTATTTCAAACAATCCAATGAGTGGTATAAGACCTTTAGCTTTAGATTTGTTAATTTAACCATCTTCAATTTTGATTTCTATTAAATACTTTACTACACAAACAACATTCAAAATATCTTTCATCACAAAGTTATAAATAGAGAATGGAACCACAACTACCCTTTAATGTTCACTCCTAATGACTATAATACATGGAATCATGAAGAAAGGCTTTATTAGGCATCCTTATCAAAAGATCTAAATCTCAATCATTAAGAAACCTTACATACCCTTGATGAGAGCTACTAGAGAAGGATGTGATTTGATTTCAAAAAAATCTATCAAAGTACTCAATGGAAGTCAAACAGGAGGATCAATATTAATTCCACTTCTCTTTAGTAGATTCAAATAGTCATTCCAAATTTTATCATTCTGATTCTAGAAGTACTAGAGTGCAAAGGCGTATTGGAATTCTCTGAGAGGATTATTATGAATAAACTAAGGAAGTGAAGGAGAACAAGAAAGATGTCTTGACGCAGAAGTATGAAAATTTCAACTACATCAGGGAAGAATATTGACCGCTCGGTACGTCAAATATGTCCAACTGGTGGAAGATTTGTCAAAGTTTGATGTAAGTATCGACAATACTAACATTATCCTAAAGTTCTCAAGATCCATACCAAACATTTGCATTGTTTATACTTGCATGCTCCAATTCATCACTCAATTTCCATTTAACACTTACCCGGCCTTTAGCACCCAAGTTTAATCTTATATCAAGTTCATTTGATCATCTATCTTCATCTATCTTGAACATCCAATTCCAAGCACCAACATCACCATTTGAAAACTTTAACCCAACAATAACTGCACCACTTAAATACATGGCAAACCTTAAATGGAACATATTTTTTTAGCTTTTCAAGATTTTAATGATTGTATAAAGGATTCAATTCAAGAGGCTATACCTAAATTAGTGGTTGGCCTCTCCTCTATCCATGTGGGTTCGATTTGGTGTATTCCAAAAAAAGAAATTAGCTTCTTTTAGTTATTTCTTTATCAAGTTTGTTATAGGATTTTTTTTCCCCATTTGCTTTTTTCTTATGATTTTTAATTTGTTTTACATTTGATTAGTATCCAAGCACGTTTTATTTTTCTAATATTTTCCCGCTTCAAAATTTAAAACTTTCCTTCTATCAACGTTCGAAATTATACAACCACGAATTACGATATAATTGTAAGAAAATTATGGACCCGTCACATAGCACAGATAATAAATCTAGTAATTACCTTAAAAATTAGGGAAATGTTCAAATAAAAAGATATTTAAAATTAAAAAGTATAAAAAGTAATTTCATCCATCTATCTTCTTAATTAATAATTGAGATCAAATTAAAGAAAAATGTTTGTTAGAGGGGTTATTTAGGAATAACAACTTTTGTTGGCGTTTTGCAAGTTCCCCAATTTGTTTAAACGTTCGTAACTTTACATATGATATTATTTTTTATAAAAATAACACTATAAAAACGAGCGTCTTTTATCTTTAAAATGAGTACAGTGTTATTATATAATATCGTACCCAATTCGTTGACTTTTTGTAAGTTCCCCTGTTTGTTTCAAAGTGACTTTTTACATACTCTACAATTCATATACATATTCAATAATAGATAATAGACGTGTTTCAAGATTTTATAAAAAAAATTGTTTATTCAACATTTGAGTTATCTTATTAGTTGTTTAATTAATTATCTTATTGGTTGATTAATTGATAATCTTATTGGTTGTTAATCTCAAGTCTCAGATATAAAGAGAAAACCTCAAAAAAAAATATTCGCCTTGTGCCTGTAGAACGGTTGATATGCCCCTAGAAACCTCTAAACCATGAGGTTTTATACGGAGCATCACCCATGACCGTTCAAAGCAAAATATTTTGTGGGATCTAAAAAGCGGAGCCCTTGATTGCTTGTCTCTTTTATTTTCGGACCTATTTCTAATCATGCATTTAATAGAGATGGAACCACTACTTAATAAAGATCTACTTGATATTCTACCGTAACTTCATAACAAGATGATCTTCCACTCTTAGATAAAAGTTGTTTGTTTTGTTATACATTGGAAGTTTTTTTTAGAAATGGTTAATGGATGAACGTTGTATAATTTTGATCATCAACAAATGTTGTTAATTATTAGTAAATTGTTATGAGACAACTTGCTTGTAAATAATCCTTCAATCCTAGAATAGCAAGAATGAATGACCAAACTCACCCCATCTATGACGACTAGATCAACGAATACTTAACCATCTGTAGTGGTAAAAGAATTAGTAGCAACTGATATTGGACTCGTATTTTGTTCGTACACAATCAACGGAGGCCTCCCCGACATATCTTGCAACGTCTTCAATAGATTATCAGTAGCAATAGCAACTGAAATATCAACAACAAATAATCAAATAGTAGCAACCGATTGAAACATTATGATTATTCGTTTCTTATACGGAGAAATACATTCGTCTTACAGAAAACTAATTCTTGTAGAACTCTTTAGTTCTTATATAAGTATTGGTTTTATATATAAACACAATGCTTTAATCTAAAAGTGTTCACACGATTAAAAAGGTAGTCAAGAAATACAACCCCCAAAAACTTACACAAATTATTCAACTAACAACAGCTTAATTAGGTCGTTAGTGATAATTAATCGAAGAGATCTTTATTTATGTTTGTAATCACAATAAGAAAAATTTAAATTATTAAAAGAGAATGCACTTTTCTCTCAATTCCTCCTCTTAAATCCATATTGTATTATGTCATCAGATCTCTTTGAGTTATCAAAAGTGAATAATCAATAAGGTAAATACAAACAAGCAAACAACAATAACGATACTAAAAAAATCACCAACAGACATATCAGAAAGAGTATTAGAGAATAAAGAACCGTCATTGAAAACATTAAAACCGTTGATCAACGGTGTCTTCTTCTAATAACTTAACTTATAATCGTTATCTTTAAAACCGAACCGAACCGAATCGAACCGAATCGAACCGAACCGAACCGGTGGTTATTAACATGCCGGTAACGTTCACATGATGTTCCCACCAAAAGAAAATCATACCTTCATATCCACCAATCATCTTTACTCTCCCAAAATCAATCGATATGGGATTAGAGATAATTCACCCTAATACTTGCATCAGAGGCTGCTGCCACAGCGATTCAATCCCTCTTCATCTTCCTCCATCTTCACACACCCTTTTGCTTCCAATTGCTAGAGGTATGCACGATTTCAATTTGAACTGAAATTGCAAAGAATTACGGTACCAACAATCCCCAATTTCACAATTGCAGGAGCTGAGAGTGTTGTTTATGATGCAACTTTAGATGGGAAAAGGGTTGCTGTTAAAAAGCCCGTTTTATCGACCTCTGATGATATCAATAAGTTTCATAAAGAATTGCAATTGCTATGGTGAGTAAAAGTATTCTTTGATATCTATAAAGGGGGTGTCTTTTTTTTCTTATAGATTTTGAATGTTTTGATGTTAAAACGGATTGGTTTATGTTGTGCAACAAAGATTGGAATGTTATTTGATACCATGTTTATATTATTTGCTATGAAGTTTGGTAGCTGAGGTTACTCGATAGGTTGAAATTTTGGAAGAATTTGTGTTGTAGACCAACTGTTTGATTGTTGGATGATCTAAAAATCTTCTGTATGTTTAATTTGTTTGTATGATTTGGGACTTGAAGCAAGTTAGATCATGAAGGATTCGCCACGTTGGTGGCAGCACATGCAAGGCCACCAAACTACATGTTCTTCTTTGAGTTCTATGAGTTGGGAAATCTTTCCCAGAAGTTACATGTTGAAGAATGGTGTCCGAGTATCGATCAAGCGCTTATGATCACCAAACGGCTAGGTAAAGTTAACACTTGCAGTACTTTATCAACTGATTTCGGAGCAGATCATTATGGGGGTGTTTGGATTGCAATTTCAAATCGCAAATAATCGCTTTCTAGTGTATGGGAAATGCAAATCTGATTCTTATAATGTGATCATATCATTGGATGATAGTTGTTTTAACGGCATTTGGATGATTGTTTTAGGAGTAGGAAAATTAAGTTACATCCTTTGTGCTTTCTCTTTTGCAGCTAATGCTTTGCAATATCTTCATAATATGGGAATTTTGCATAGAGATGTGAAGCCAGCAAATGTTCTTGTAAGTTATTGCAGTTGGTATTATCTCAAATGGTTGATATATCTATTACCTAGTTAACGTTTTGATTAATTCTCACTCTTTTATGCGGAAGCTTATGGTTTTATTTGATAATTAGAAACTGTTGTTTTGATGCAGCTTGATAAAAGCATGAGGCCCCATCTTGCAGACTTTGGTTTGTCTGAATACAAAAAAGATCTTAGAAAGACCACACTGGAGAACTGGAGGTCATCAGGCAAGCCAACTGGAGGTTTTCATAAGAAGAATATGGTAGGTACTCTTATTTACATGGCACCTGAAGTATTGAGGAAAGAGATTCATACCGAAAAGTCAGATGTCTACAGTTTTGGAATATCAATCAAGTAAGAATCCTCCAACAATCTGTGTCACCTTCTATAACATGATTTTTACATTTTACCATGGTCATATAATGGAAATAGTAGTTGGATAAAATTTTTAATGGAATTTATAGCTTTCCTAGACTCCCAGCCTCGTGTATTCCATCCGTCTCATGAAGACTTTTAACTTTTGACTGAATTTATATTAGTTTCTTAGAAGGGTTTGACACTTTAATTGCTGATATATTTTCTTACGTATAATGCCCTACTGATGAGCAAATAGAATCTTGTGGGTCAAATAATCATAATCATACATGTAAGGGATGGCTAATGGTTAAATAGGTAATTTTAGCATTACAAAAGTTGTAAAAAGGAACTTAATTAGACATTTATGTAGTATTTCTTTTGTATCTATGTGGGTGAACTTATAAAATCATGGAAGGTTATAAATGCTATATCATATTCTGCCTCAAATACACTTGGTATGTTAAGATCTTGCATGTCTACATCATGTTTATAAATAATTTTAAAGTATGTATAACTTATGCCTGTATCAAAGAATCTATGAATGAGCACAAAACACACATAAAAACAAGGCGTTTAAATTAAACATGTTTAAGGAAAAATAAGCAAAAGAGATAAAGCATTATCAAGTCTTTCGACAGATTACATTTTTTCTGGTTGCTTAAAGTTATATACTTTCAATTCCTTTGTTCATGAAAATAGCAGTAAGCAACAGCATCCTTCAAATCAAGTAATAGGTTAATTGCTTCATTGAAAACCTAATATTTATGATCTTGATCAACTTTCCTCATATTGATTGGATAAACATGTAGTAAGCTGCAGTTGCGTGCCTAGTCCTGCCTACATACCTTAACAAACCTAAAAGGCTAAAACCTAGCATTATTATCTAGGTTTTTGTGTTATCTCTAAAGTAATTTGGGTAAACATATTATATGAAAAACTAAATCAAACCCTTTAATAAGTGAACCAATTCCATATCTGGATGTGCCTGCGTGTAATGAAAAAAATTCACCAATTCTAGAACCGGGCTAAGGATCAGCTTACTTCATTGGTAGATCATTGCTAAAGTAGTCACTAGCATAATTGCACTACTCATAGAGTTATCACTCATTGTTTTAGTTAGAATGTATATATATTAGATAATTTTTGCCTGATAATGTTCTAATTTAAACAGTTGGTCTTTGTTACTAGAAATTCATTTTCTCCGAAGTTATTTACTTTTTGTATATACATGGGAACTTTAAGGAAAATTTCTAAATCCGCCAACTATGTGCTTACCATTTTAAATAAAGAAGCTATCAAGTAATATACATGTGCACATGCACATAACAATACCACCAAGTAATATATCCAAGCTATTTAGTGTAGGGTCAAAACACATGACATATACCATAGTTGTTAATGTTTTTGTCTTTTTTCGTTGTATGTCCTCTTGTAGTTGTATAATATGTTTCTCTTATAAGCGCATTAATTGTTGGGTATTATTGAGGTTAATTTTCTTTTTTGAGATTTGAGACCATCTTACTTTATCTTTCCCCCATGTATGAATGAAAACACAAAACTTCAATCTTAACCCATTACAGTGAACTTCTCACAGGTGTTGTCCCATATACCGATCTTCGCACTGAAGCACAGGTTAGTATTTTTATTTGGTTATGTATCCATTTTTGTGCTTTCTACTATTTTGGAAAATAAGAGTTTTAAAAATTAAATCAACAATTGAATTCAGGCTTTGTGGTTCTCCAAATGAAGAGTACAAACGTAACATATTTGATGCAGATATAAGAATAATGAATATAAACATTATTGCAAGTTCAATAATTTAATTACTTTTTTGGCATATTGTTGTGTTTTCTTCATCTCTTTAAATAACAAGATCCTCTCGGCAGGCTCACACCGTGCTGGAAATGAACTATACTGAGCAGCAACTGACAGCCGCTGTTGTATCTGAAGGACTCAGACCTGCTCTTGCAGGAACGGAATCAGGTGCTCCACCAAGATTGTTGTCTCTGATACAAAGATGCTGGGATGCTGACACCGACAATCGACCTTCATTTGATGATATAATCACAGAACTTGATCTAATAATTGGAAATAGTAAGAGCTTCACAGTAGAAGAGAATGCTGCCACTGAATCATCAAGTGATGAGAGCACTAAAATGGTTCAACCCTTTAAAGAGAACATCAACTGGTTTTCTCAGGGTGAAAATATATTGAAGACTGTTTATGAAAGTGGTGTTAATGTGAAAAGTTGGAGTACTTCTTCACGGAATTCTGCACTGTACGTTCCAGTTTTATCTTGGGGTTCTTTTGCTACATGTGGAAGAAGGGAGACCATGGAGGATACACATTTTCTTATCCCCCATTTGTGGAATGAAGATGATATTCATATCTTTGGAATCTTTGATGGTCATCGAGGTACCCCCAAACAATATGGGTTCAACTTGTTCTTTTTATTAAATGGTGTCCATATATCTTAGAGGTGGCAATTCAACCCATTACTTATGGATCCATTTGGGTTATCTTTTATCTCTAGTGGGTTTAATAAAAAGTTTTAGCTCAAACTGTACAAGGTGAAACAAGTTGAAAATCGTCCGCAGTATATTTTTAATGCATGTGGCCTACAAAAATAGATCGTTCAAAAGTTCATATTATTATTGGAATAATATTATTTTTGTAATCATTATTAACTCTTACTAGGCTTAAAAGATTGACAAATTGTATGTGCCAACCTGACCCAGCCCACGCTATAAAGTGGCACATTTTGATCAGTTAGCCATCTCACCTGATCCGCCCATCTTACCTTTATTAAGGATACAAAGCATGTTACTAATGTAGCTTTCTTGCAATTCTTTGTCATAGGGCATCTTGAGTCATAAAGCAAACTCTAGGCATTAATATGCATGGTGATTGATTCCGTTTGTGATCACCTTCGGTACTTTCTTTAAGGAGCTCACGAAAACTGGTTACACGATCCAAAACGATGATAAATTCATGTAGTTTAAAACTTGATCTTCCCCTGACAGAAATTATTACATTTGATCCTAATTAGGTTGCTTTATTGATTTACTTTCTTGGATGGTGTAGAAGAATAAGTAACATGAATATATGTCCATATGATGATTTCATGTGATTGGAACTGTTGTCTAGCTACTAAATGAGAAACCTTTTTATACATACGGTATGTGTGTGTGTGGATATTTATATGTATGTGGTAGATATGTTGATGTATAATAAGTCAATGAATATTCTGTTTGGGTGCATGCAGGTGCTGCAGCTGCAGAATATTCTGTTCGAGCTCTACCAAGACTATTGCAAACTCTTGATTGCACCAGAAGGTTTGTATGGTTCTGCTTACAAGTAGCAATGTGAACCCATTTGCTTACTAATGGGTCAATTTGGATTGTGTGTTTTCTCAATTTGGTCAAATAGAAAAAGATAGCTAAAGGGAGAATAAGTCAAAGATCTATACAATTCAAACAGCTTGAAAGTCACCAAACTCTATTTTTGTTATGCAACCTCCTAACCATTTTAGTGGGATTATATCTGTAATATTATTTTTGGTTGTCACTAATTTATAGCAAATTACAAATCTTTTTAAAGATAGACACAAAAATTTGCGGGTAAACCCACTCATACCCTACTTGTTGTGATTCCTAGTAAAATTTGACTTGTTTCAACCCTATCCCATTGCCTAACCCGTCCGCGTGTCATCTCTAGTTTTACTCTCCCAGTTAGACAACCTAGTACTTATTTTATTTGAGAAGAAAATTACCTTTAATCTGTAATAATAAAATGCAGTCCCACAGATGCACTCAAAGAAGCATTCATCAACACAGATGTCGCATTCAGAAAGGAATTAAATAATCAGCATAAATCTAAAGCTTTTATCCAGAAAGATTATCATCCTGGTTGCACAGCAATTACTGCTCTTATAGTTCAGAATAGGCTTTATGTGGCTAATGCGGGTGATTGCAGAGCGATCTTATGTCGAGCAGGTTGCCCATATCCACTTAGTAAGGTTGTTACTTTATCCACATCATTATAAGAGATGCCAAAATCTAGTCAACATATTTGTTGACTTGTATATGTGGTTATTAGTTTCTTTTTTCATAGGATCATGTTGCAAGTTGTCTTGAAGAGAGAGAACGTGTTACCGGTCTAGGAGGTCAAGTCAAATGGCAGCTTGATACTTGGAGGGTTGGTCCCGCTGCCCTACAGGTGGCATTTCGTTTATCTATTTACTTATGAATGGGTCAATTTGGCTTGTGGTTTATTTCTAACTGGTCAAACTTATAAAATAGAAAAATCAGTGTAAAGGGATGTCAAATCATTTGAAATTTCACAGAGTGTAATTTTTATGATAATGAGCTAAAAGCCTCCTAGGTCATACTCTTAGAAAAATTAGAATGAAATAATATAATTTTTAAATCCTGTAGGTTACACGTTCTATTGGTGATGATGATCTGAAGCCATGGGTAACTGCAGAACCAGAAGTTACTGAAACTGTACTATCAGATGATGATGAGTATCTGGTATGCTGGTTCCAGTCTCTTTGCCCTTTATTACCTACAATATATTATGATTTAAATGTTTTACCCAAAACATAAAATTGCCAAAAAGCATTCACCTCTTTGCTTATAAACGGGTCAATTTGGAGTATATACGGGCTAAATCAAAAGTTTATGTAAAAAGGTGATCATTCATATGGGTTGCAGCTGGCCAAAAGTGTATAGGTAATGCATATAACTTTATAAATTGTCATTAAGAAACAAATTAGATTAATGTGAGAATAATATAGTTTTTGAACATATATAACATGAATACATGATAGTTTTTTATACATGATAAATATTTATAAAAGTTCCAACCTTTTGTAGAAAAGTGCTTTCTGGTCAACCTGACCTGATTCACCCTTACAAAATTTATCTCTTTTATACATTATATTTATTCACTAAAGGTTCAACATTTAGTAGAAAAGTGCTCTCTGGTCAACCTGACCCAGTTTACCCTTACAAAAGTTATCTCTTTTGACCCATTACCCAACTTGTCGGTTTTGATACCTCAGGTGATAGCTAGCGATGGACTGTGGGATGTTGTGAGCAATCTTGAAGTTGTTAACATAATCAAGAACACAGTGAAAGAGCCAGGAATGTGCTCCAAGAGATTAGCAACGGAGGCTGCTCAGGGTGGGAGTAATGATAATATAACAGTAATTGTCGTGTTTCTTCGTCCTGTTTCAACTGCAGAGAGAATTTACTAGCAGCAACTTCATTTGGTGTAACAAATGATATCTATTCTTCTTAAGTTTACCAATTTGGTGTAACACATGGTTTACAAAGTTTGGTTAACCAATTTACCAAAACTGACAAACCTGGCACACGAAGCTCCGACATACAAGGATCCAATGGGTGTCGAGTCATTTTATGTCCTCGTCCATTTTGGGTCAACCAATTTACAAAAATCACAACTTGAGTGTGCTAAATCATAATTTGTTATAATTCATTCTAATGAATTGGTAGTGTTTAACAAACTATTTATATCAATAACTCACTCAAGGTCATTTCATAACTTCAAAATAAATATTACAAGCTCAGGTTCCAGAGTGTAACATGAGCACATCTAGTTTTATATGTTTGTAGCGATAATTATAAACTTTAGTTATATACCATATGCAAGTATGCAACATATGTATAAAACTATGCAATACTACTAAGTTATATTAACATTAATGACTATGCACCACCAACTTTCAATAAAACTATGGCTTTATTTAAATAATTTGAGGTGATAGTTTTAAGAGATCTATACAATACATATGCAAACATTGCCCCAAAGTTTAGAGGAGACCCATGAACTCTTTGTCAATAGGGTCATGCAATAACACATGCACGAAATGCAGCACAAACTTCAATGAAAAGAAATGGAGCCCCATAAACTCTTTGCCAATCCAAAAGATATGACTCTGCACTGCCCTTGTAAAGCTGATCCAAACAATAATATACACGTCAGATTCAATAATATACACGTCAGATTTACTATCAGTATTATTGTAATTTTAATGTTATTTGCTTACCTGAATTTCAAACTTGACAGCATCACACAAAGTAATGTTTTCATTGTTAGAGCTCTTGAGTGGTGCATTGGTGTCTTCTGTTAGAACTATTCTGTTCATACTCATTGGCGGAGAATACCGTTGAACGGCTGGTTTCCACAGACATTTCACATTGTAGGGCCCGATCTTCTTCCATTGTACGTTTAATCTCTCAAAGACGGTTAAAACATCTCTCATAGTTTCATGTGGTGATGAACAAGACTGTGTTAATGTAACAATGAATGATCAAAGTTTTATCTCTTAAGAATTCAAAATTCAAATGGTTAAATCCAATAAACATAGCTCGAGCTTTCAAAGTTTTAACACATCCAACCCGACCATTATGCCACCTCTAATTGAAAGTACAAGAACGCGAAAAACAATAATCACCTTAAATCCAAGGGCCCACTTGCCTTGAATAGGAAAAATTGGTCTTACATATATGTCTCGACGATCTGTGCCTTCTAGTGGCTAAAAGAAGGAAAGTAAAGATATTCAGTTGTTTGAATATATAAAAAATTATGATTATTTAAAAACTAGTACATAATTTGATTTTCCCAAAATATTAAGTTATATTGCAGCTGGTATGAAACCAAATATCTAAAAACTAATTATGTGACCACTATATATGAGCAAAATCTATTCATCTCCAACTGAAAAATTATTATTCAGTTCCAACCACATGTCCAAAAACACCTTAAAACTTATAATTCATAATTGCAAAAGAAAGCAGTCAACTAACCAAGGATCCAAGAAGATTGTCTTCATGACAGCTTTGGTTATTCAAGCGCCTATGCAATAGCATACAATATGAAACCGTTGCCTGAAAGGAAAATAAAAGAGGGTCATCCCAATTTTAAAGTTCAAATATTTACTGGAATCAACGGTTGAGAAAGTTTTAGCACCTGATTGTGCCACAAGTTTTTTAAAGACGCAATCACTTCTTGAACATTGAATCCCAAGATACCCATTTCTTCTAGAACTTGAAAATCAACCTTGCCATGTAGATAAACAGATCATTTTTGTGCATTTATTTAACTTCTTATAAACAATGTATACTTATGATTACAGAACGGATATTAGTTTAAATCTTTAAATAAAATGCTTTAGGAGGTTGTTTGCCTTAAAACTAGACATTGAGTGACTTTCAACCTGCCCGACCCATTTGACCTTTCCTCCTTAGCTAATTTTTTAATTTGACCATTTTGAGAAAAAAGACAAACCGAATATAGTAATTGTGAGTTGGATAATTTTAATACCTTTCTCGCACTCCATGAAGTATTAATTGAGTGGTCTCCAATGTATCGTGGAAGATTCATTTGAAACCATGGATGCTTGTATATTTCAGGAATAGATATACGGTTAACAGGATCAACAGTAAGCATCCGTGTGATCAAGTCACGTGCTCCAAGAGAAAAGTAATTTGGGAATGTGAATATTCCACTCTAATACAAAGTAATACATATCAAGTTGGTATTAGCTTTATCTGTAAATCAAAACAAACACAAAGACTAAACAAACCTTAATCTTTGCTAGTAAGACGGTCATTATCTCATCATCAAAAGGAAGACCACCAGAGAGAAGAGCATATAAAATAACCCCACAACTCCACACATCAACTTCAGGACCAGCATAAAGATGCCCCGAGATGACCTACACTAAAAATCAAGCGTGGTTGACATGACATGGCATGACATACTAGTTGTAGAAATATACGGACATAGACTGATACCGTTTACCTCTGGAGAAGCATAATTAGGGCTGCCACAACTTGTTTTTAGAAGATGTCCATCCCGCATAACATTAGCTAAACCAAAATCAGCAATTTTAACATTTCCTTTGGAGTCAAGAAGTAGGTTTTCTGGTTTAAGATCACGGTGAACCACCATGTTAAGGTGGCAACTTTCAACACCTGAAATAATCTACAAAATGTGACAAATATCATATCAGAAATGCTCTTTTAAATTTTAATCGATCTAATTTTCATACAAACATACTTGATGATGCAACATATATGACATACAAAAAGTGTAATGTTTATGTTCAAGAAACTCGCCTGTTGAAAGAAATGGCGAGCCTGATTCTCGTCAAGTCTACCATTTTCAGTTATATAATCAAACAGTTCTCCGGAGTTCATATACTCCATGATCACATATATGGCTGATCGTGTCTCTATAACTTCATAAAGCCGAACAATATGAGGATGCGAAAGAAGCCTCATTATCTTGATCTCTCTTCTCACTAAACACACAATCACAAACAAAAACCAAAAGGGCATCATCATCATCACCATCATTAACTTTATCACATTAGCAACAACAATTCAAAACATCAAGATACATAAACAGATGATCAATATGCAAGTTAATAAACAAAATCCACTCACAATACCTCTTTCCCCAGCGGAATCATTAATCGACTGACGAACAAGAATCTTTATGGCAACTTTAATCCCTGTCAAAATATGTTGAGCTACTTTAACTTTACCAAATGCCCCAAAACCAAGGGTTTTCCCCAATCTATAGTTCGATAGACCGGTGGTTTCATCCATTTTGTGAGCCCCAAAGTTTGATCAAATATGCAATTCCTACAAAGTAACAATTTTTTCAGCTTATTACTAAAAACCTGCAATTACCCATGTGAAATTACGTATATGTTTACACTACTGAACCCAAATGGCGATTAGAACCCAAAAGAACAAATACCCTAATTCTAAATTGTTAAAAGAGGATGAAATTGAATCAAACTACCAAACAAACAACGAATTTTACAGGTGACCTGAAGCTGTCGATCAAGTTACGTGAAGAGAAAAAAGACAAAAAGAAACGTACAAATTGATGGATTATTGTATAATATTTGTAACCTAGGAGTTGTGGATGATTGTACATAGTGACAGAAGGTTTGATACAAAAACCTCTGAAGAAACCATGGGAATATCAGTCGCTTGAAAACAGAGAACGACACGCATGAATGCACAAACAGAGCATAATAATATTATATTACTACTTGAATAAACAAAAAACATCTTATTCATACACTCAATTTAAATAATTGTATAATATAACACATATCAAAATCATTAGTTTTACAAATATTTTATTTTATATATGTTATTATCTATTAATGAAATAAAAATATAATAAATTTAAAAGTTATAACACATAATGAATTAGAAATTATTGCTTTATATTTAATATGTATTAATAAATTATTAAAATAAATACATTTTTATTTTAGATGTTTAATATTTTAGTTTACTTATTTACAATAATTATCATGTAATATGAGAGAGACAAACAAATATATTTTTTTTAACATATTTTAATTAAAAATTAAACTCAAATTAATTGTTTTTTATAATTTTCGTATATATTATTAGAGAGAGGCGGAAAAATAATTTTTTTGATATGTTAAAATGATGACACGTGTTTTAAGAAAATATTTTTTTATTATAGGTTATAGATTATAAATAGGTTTATTTTGTTACTATCAAGTTGTTAATATTTTTAAGATTATTGAAGGTTTGTGAAGAAATTTAAATATTACTCAAAATTTATGGAATTTTATAAATTTTATAAGTGGGTATAGTTATACATTTATAAATCTTATAAGGTTCTTTATAAATATGAGTTTTATAAATTCAACTTAGATTTTATTGATAACTGAAAGATAAAAATAAGATGAACAAATTATATAAATAAAATTAACGGGTTGTCATTCCTTTTTATAGGTCATTCTTTATCAAAAAAGTGAAGTAAAAATGCCCCACAACTCAAGCATAATCATATGTTTTTGGGAATATCAAGGTGTTTTGGGGCCAGACGGGCGAGACATCTACCTTAAATAAGGTGTCAAAAGTTTAATTCAATAAAATGATATTCTATGACGAAGCTAAATTACGAAGAGAATTGATACCGACCTCATAAGATTTAAGATACGGAGAAAGGTTTGTAAATTGCTTTTCTTTTCTATTTTCGGTTATAAGTGTATAGGTTAAATAATACTATTGAACCACCAACTGCTAAATACGACTTAATAGAGGCTTTCATGTTGCTTGCTATTAGTGAATATTCCTAACATATTCAAGCTAAACGTTAGTATTGATGTTTTGCTTACGACATTTAGAAGAACAGAAGGTTGTTGATGTAAAGAAAGCCAAACTTATATATTGAACATGTCCAAAAGTGTTACTTTAGATTTGTTTGAGCCCACCAAAAAGCACAAAGCTCACAATCAATATTTGATGTATTGGACAGATTCATCTGCATTAGATTTTGTGTGTTTGGCATTATCTGCAACAAATCATGGTCATGACTCATGTTACACCATTACAGGATGTGATGGTGTATTTTAGTGGATGTGCAACTTTCGCTCTTACACTTCATGTGCTCTTGTTCACCTTGAGGAACTCATGCATCATCTTCATCTTTAAACAGTCATCTCAATCTTGTTCTTTTTTCCTTTTTTTATTTTTTGGGAAACTAGTAAACGGATACTAATACAGAAGAAAACTTAGGTTAAAAACAAACAAAGAGACAGTAGCTCTGAGTGCAATTTTTATTTGTTGGTTTCAAAAGTCAGGATCGGTGTCTGGTTCTTTGTACAATTTCTTGCCAATATAAACTTTTGTTTCGGTTTTCATAGCGTAGATAAGGAAGTGGCTATTCTTGTTTCTACAAAGAAAGAAAACTGTCAAGCAAGGAAGGCGCTCCGGACCGTTACACTAAGCTCTTCACCTGCTCGTTCCCCAAAGACGCCAGAGGCCTCTGCAGCCGAAGTCCACCAAGAGCCCCAACCCCAATCACCTCTGCCGAGCTCCGCCCTGCCCGCATTTATTTTATTTTTATTTATTTATTTAAGTCTGGGTCGATACCTAATTTGTAAAAAATGATAATTCAAAAGAAGTAGAAATAATTTTGGTCATGATGATCGTTTTAATGCTCTCATACCATGATGATAACTTAAATACAAAGACAATTGATACTAGCTTAGAAAGATTTTAGCAAGGGAGAAAGATTTGCAGGTTGCTTTCGTTTCTCAATTTTCAATAACAATTCCACACGTTAAATAGATAAAATAAGATTAATGAACTATAACTAAATACTACTAACAATACAGTTTGAATAAAAAATCGCACCGACCTCATGTTCATCAAAGAAGCCATGCTCCTTGGTCAGCTAGCCATGGTGCAAAATTTTTAATATGAGGTTAAAATTTTATTTTTTTGATAATTCTAGATAACAAGATGGAGTATAATATACATAAAGTTGACGAACAAGAGTTTGAAGTCAAAAAAGTTGATCAAAAGTGCCTTTTTTAGTTATAATTGTTTTTATTATTAATGGTGGTTCCTAATGAAGTATTATGAGGTTAGAATTTTAAACCGGAGTTGGTTAAAATCAAAAGTGCCTTTTGTAGTATAATTGTTTTGCATTGAAGTGAAGAAAAACACAAACAGCAGGCAGCAGGCAGCAGGCAGCAGGCAGCGGGGTCCAAATAAAATTATTACCATCCTAAGAAAGTCAAACAGGAATGTAAAAAGGATATTCTACTACAACCACCATCACCAACCACCAGTGCTTTTCTTGCTGCCACCCCATCCACTGTTATTATCTTCACCATCCTTCTTCTTCTCACCCCAACCACCACCACCACCACCACCACCACCACCGCCACTGCCGCCTTCATTCTCCTTGCTGCCTCCCCACCCGCTAGTATCAGCATCTTTCTTCTGCCCCCAACCGCCACCACTCCCTCCTTCGTTTCCCTTGTTCCCGCCCCACCCAGACCCACCACCATCACCATTTCCTCCTGCTCCACTACTGTTGCCACCCCACCCAGCACCTGCATCTGTGTTGCTATCACCTGCTGACCCACTGTTCTTACCCCAACCTCCACCTCC
>BJCM01265157.1:23305-36571 GCA_018326385.1 Flaveria bidentis
CACCAGACCATCCACTTCCTCCTGCTCCGGTGCTCTTCTTGCTGCCCCACCCACTATCACCATCCTTGTTGGCATCACCTGCTCCAGAAGCATCAGTATTCTTCTGCCCCCAACTGCTGCCACCACTAGCACCTCCACCACCCCAGCTGCCACCACCTCCTCCGCTACTTGCACCACCACCCCAGATGCCACTACCACCACCGCTATCACTTGCACTACCACCCCAACTGCCACCGCGGCCACCACCACCCCTACCACCACCACCACTCCAACTGCCACCTCCGCCTCCATAACCCGAACCCTGGTTGTCATTGTCAGAATCATTTTCCCGTCCCCGACCTCTACCTCTTCCACGCCCCCTTCCTCTTCCCCGCCCACGACCACCACCATCTTGATTGTTAGAACCACCCCAACCACCACTTCCACCTGCTTCTGTACTCTTGCTGCCCCATCCACCACCAGATTCCATGTTGGCATCACCTGAACCAAAACCACCACTATTCTTCTGCCCCCAACTGCCACCACTCCCCCCTCCTTCGGTACTCTTCTTTCCCCCACCCCACGCACCACTACCTTCATCCACCTTTGTCTCACCTGAACCAGAAGCGTCATCTTTATTCTTCTTCCCCCAACTGCCACCACCAACAGTAGTCCATCCACCACTTCCCCCTGCTTCAGTACTCTTCTTTCCACCACCCCATGCACTACTATCTGCATCCACCTTGGTCTCACCTGAACCAGAAGAATCATCATTATTTTCCTTCCCCCAATTGCTACTACCTCCACCACTACTCCACCCGCCACCTCCACCATTTGAACCGCCACCTCCACCGCTTGAACCGCCACCACCAGTCCATCCACCCCTTCCCCCTGCTTCAGTACTCTTCTTTCCACCACCCCATGCACTACTATCTGCATCTACTTTGGTGTCACCTGAACCAGAATCATCATTATTCTTCTGCCCCCAAGTGCTACTACCTCCACCGCTACTCCACCCGCCACCTCCACCGCTTGAACCACCACCCCAACCACCACTGTCACCTCCACCACCTGCACCACTACTCCACCCGCCACCACCCCAGCTGCCACCATCACCTCCACTTCCACCACCACCCCAACTTCCACCATCACCACCACCTCCATAACCTGAATCCTGATTATCATTTTCAAAGTCATTACCTCTTCCCCGTCCACGGCCTCTTCCTCTTCCTCGTCCACGGCCTCTTCCCCGCCCACGACCACCACCATCTTGATCATCAGAACCACCCCAACCACCAGTTGCAGGGCGAATCGGTTCACGGGGATCATCAATGTGTTTTTGAAAATAAGCAACTAATTTATCGATTTCCTCAAACATCTGTTTCCGGAATCTGAACCCTTTTGGATACAATCCAATATACTCATGATGTGCATTTGAAGTCCTTATGTATGTTAAGATGAATGCTCCTGGATGTTCATGAGATACACCAAAAGAATAAACAATTCTCATTGGGTGTTCAGATTTTTCCTTCCTTAGGCTCTCATCAACTTCAGCTTTTGTCCCATGCTTAAACATTCGGTAACCCAACATTTTCTTCAGATTAGCCACCAATGGCTCCACATATCCAGCAATTACCTGTGCATATATAAATGTAAAAGTTTATTAAATATAAACATGTGATAATCACAAAGCATTAGAAACTGACCGCATCAAGATCTGCAAATATATCATCTCCAATTTTTAATGTTTTCCCAAGACGAAGCAAGCTTGTAATGTCCTTGTGATCCTTTTCACCTTCTAGAATGTCCTTGTGAGCATACACTCCATTGTAAACTTTAAGTGTCAACGTTAAATACGAGGGTCCACGGGAACTAGGACGGAGGATACTCGCACCAGATTCTTTCCCAGACAGTAACTGTGAACATAAGTAAACTAATGAACACAAAAACAGTAAAGTAAAAAAACGATTAGCATGAGCAAAAACTCTGATTAAACTCACCTCTATTGCATCGTCAATTGTAACATTCTTAAAGTGGGGATGAACAATCACTCTTGGCTTAAAAAGCTTCTTTGCTATCTCCTGGACTTTATTAGGCTTTTCATTTCCAGTCCCTACAGTTTCCCGAACTTCTTGATAATAAGGATCCATGGGTTTATCATTCTCAGACAACCAATTACTCCTCATGTGACTTTCCTTACAGCTAAGAAAAACCTGATACCTATCTTTCACAATTGACTTAATTTTGCAAGTCAAACTTTGACCTTCCTTCAACTTATCAGTTAGCTCGTCATCATTACAATCATCACTATAATCTTCTTTGTTTAACATCCCACTCAACCCCGATTCAAGACTACAGATTGCCCTCTGAGGCAGCACGCGACGAACAGTAACCCGCACAATCCTACCTTCAGAAAGTGAATTATCTGTTTCTCCAGAAATCATGGAGAACTCTTCATCTTGACTCGGTTCCACGTATTCTCTTCGACACTCTTGAAAACCGTGCATCAGTTCCAGCTTTATAAGGGCAATCGTGTCTTTTTTATTTTCCAGTTTCTTTGATTTGGCATATGTGTCAACCTCCAGACTCTGTAATAAGCTAGGATTTTCTCTCAAGTGAACAAGAGCCATATCAGTTATATCATCATCATCATCAATGACCACATCATCCTTTAAATCAGCACGATAAATTTCCTTAGCTAACTCTTGTGCAAGATAATATGATTCTGGGTGAATTCTAGTATCATCTAATAAATCAATCAACTGACTACTAATAGCAGCATTCCCACTTCGCCGAACACGTAAGAAACCAACAACATTTATAAACACTTTCCTACCAAGATTATGGTTCAACAAATCCTTTCTGGAGTATATAGAACCAGATCTCACTAAGGATCTTTGTAAAGAAGCAGCTTTTGTGGGTCCCAACCCAGAAATGAACTGTAGCGGAGCAAATAACCATTCATGACTTATAGCCAAATTTACATCCAGGCCCACTTGGTTGGTGATATCTACCATTACTTGTTCAACTATGTTATACTTCTCATCAGATGTAATAAAGCTCTGTAAAGGACTAAGTTTCCAGGATAATATCTCCTTCCCAGGCCCGCAAAGAGTTGCAGCCATTGCTAGTGGATTTTGAAGATAACGTCCAAGAGCAACGGCACGTTTAACGATGCCTGAAAAAAGTTACCATTATAATACAATGATATTCCATCAAAAATTTACATTAGATGTGGCAATTTGGACACATTATTAAACAGGCCAAACAGATAAATTTTAAAGGGGTGGAAAAACTAAAAAGGAAATGTGTCATTAAAAGTTGCCCAAAGAGCACTTTCAAAGCATAAAACCTCCAAAATCATTTCATGTAGAAGAATACATTAGTATTAAAATAATACAATTTTGTGATCGTATTTGGCACAATACTTTTGTGATGAAAATGTACAAAAAATTAATCAAAGAGCAGTCTAAATCAACTAAACTAGTTCAGAGATATTGCCTGATACATCAATTTTGCCACTTCTAATTTAAATTGCTAAAGTACTTGCCAGATTGAGAATGAAGCTGCTCAGATGATATTTGAGAATTTTCATACAAGCGGGGTAGTGACTCGTCACCATATATAACACTTAGGCCATCCACGTCATTGCCATCCATCTTACAAACAATCTATAAATAATAAAAAGAGAATAATAAAAATGAATGGTGATGCACATCTTTCACTTCAATTATGTGCAAGGAAAGAAAAAGTATATATAAAAGAGGTAACTGGATCATAGTATAGGTTATGTATTACCTAGTTGTGATTTGGGAAATTCTAATTCTATTTCACAAAACGAATCTGATTTTTCATAGAACTTCCTTCCAATCATGTTAATTATTTATTTCTTAAATTCTTTCTTAAATAATCCAAAAGCGTCACACAAACATTATATTGTCTAGTTATCAAAACCTCAACCAGCATCCAAATACTGCCATTTTAAGAGCAACTACATTATCTGCTTCAGATTATATATCACAATCATTTTTAAAACATTAAGGCATTTTTCATAAAGCTTCCTTCCAATCATGTTATTTGTTAATTTCTAAATTTTTTCTTTAATATTCCAAAAGTGTCACACAAACATTTGATTATCTAGTTATTAAAACCTCAACTGGCATCCAAACACTACTGTTTTAACTTTTAAGAGCAACTTCATTATCTGCTTCAGATTATTCAATATCAAAATCAATTTTAAAACATTAATCCTTTACCCAAATACCATCTTAGAAGAAAAAACACTAACCTCATATATATCTTCCTTCAGCCGGCTACAAGGCACACTTGCAGCTCCCAAAATAACAACATTAGGTTTGTGATCTGACATGAATTTCAAAATTCGCTGTTGGTCATTTTTCTTGCGTTGCTGATCGTTGACACTTTGACCACGTATACTCAAAGAGCCAGCAGTCAACACATCTACAACTTCCCCAAAAGAATCCAACATAACAAAAGTTGTTGCAGGCCTACCTGGGCCCCAACAGCATGCCATAACCCTAGGTGTGTCAAACCCCTTTTTCTGATAAGGTGCAACCGACATTTTGTCCCATAATAACCTTCCATATTCCATTTGTAGCCAACTTTTCGCCCTACTTGTTAACGAGGATCTTGCTTCTTTCTCCATAGAAGGCAGAAGAAAACCATCAAATGCATCTTTTATAATCTGCTTTCGTTGTTCATTCCACAATATAACAGATTCACCGGTGCCACCACTGAGGTAATAATCATTAGCATCACTAATTAACTTATCATGGGAAGTTGTACAAAGTTTTAGAGAAACTTGGATAAGATTATCAAGCTCAGCTTTTTGAATAACAAGCCACTGTGCATCATCAAATTTTGTCAGTGGTTTGTCCTTTAACCATTTGATTCCTGCAAATTGATGATGAGAATCTATGGCTTGCTTCCCTTCAGCAGTGGGACTTGTTGATATTGTTGCATTTTCCATAAAAAACTGACGAACATGTTTTCTGACCAATGGCTCACTACTAATCTCAACTGCAGCCTAAAATACAAATCAAACATAAAAGCAAAAGATTCAAAACCAAGAAATAGCATGAACACTAACAAAAGATACAAGTACGAAAAGGAAAAAAGGATAACAAACAAGTAATCCTCTATTAGAGGTGGCAAAAATGTGCAGGTTTGGTCAGGCCGAGTAACAAATTATATAGGGTCCGGATCAAAACAAGCAATTCTGGAAACAGGTTAATGAGTCAGGTTGACCACTTAATTCTTGTATTCTACTTTATAAACAACCAATAAAAAACAAAACTGTAACAACTCTTATCAATAGAAAGAAATAAATAACTTTTAATGCTTTGTTATGGGCCTTGTGTGAAACAAAATTAAATTTTATTAATAAGATATAATAAATAATGGAAAGACATAAATGTATCAAAATTATTTATTATGAAAAATATGAAAATAATAAAAGATTATAATAAAAGTTGTAACATAAAATTTGTGTGCAGCAAGATAGAAAGTGAAAAATAATCGCAACTGCCCTGTTGCCCATTCCCTATCTAAAGTAATGGCCCACATAACACAGTTTCCAGCCCAATTAAATTCAGTTGGTTTCTTGCTTTTTATTAAGCTTCTGCTCATTTTAGTTTTGTTGGCCCAAAATGACAAAAACAAGCTGTTTGGGTTAACTTAAAAGACTTGGGGCACGAAGTTTCAAAGCTATCATACCATGTGCCTAGCACCTGCAAGCACAGCTTGGG
Organism: Flaveria bidentis; assembly: GCA_018326385.1. Classification (NCBI taxonomy): domain Eukaryota; kingdom Viridiplantae; phylum Streptophyta; class Magnoliopsida; order Asterales; family Asteraceae; genus Flaveria; species Flaveria bidentis. Next base: position 29,053 of record BJCM01265157.1, read on the forward strand.
GGTTATCAAACATTGGACAAGTAAACCTTGATGCCACATCTTCAGGAGCTTCATCAGCATTCTCTAGCTCATCTCTCTGCATAAATTAGCAAACCAGAATCAATACCATATTAATTTAGAAAATAATGTAAAAAAGATTTTTAGTAACCATTTGTTCAAGAGAAATCAGTGATCCAAATTCCTCAGAGCTATAGCCAAACTTGATCACAACTTCCCGAAGTCCAGCTTCGCTGCATATGTTATACTGAGATCTTCTCGTTGGCCTCTTAAAGTCCCCTTCATCCACAACAACTTCGCCCGGTGGAAAATGAAGATTGAACTTAGAGTCCACATCATCAATTTCCCGTTCTGTTTCAGCTAAATTTAAGAATTTGATGATCGACTCGAAAAATTTCTGATCCAAATGAAGGCGAGTTTCATCATATATGTTTCTGTCTTCGTCAAACCTTTTTTTGTAGTACAGCTGAAGAGCACTTTTCCTTTTTTGAAAAAGTAACCACTTTCTATCTAAATCCAATATATTCCAAAGTACCTGCATAAATATACCGCCTCATTTCAAACCTTCTATATAAATTCCTTTACAAATTACAAACAAAACTTCACTTGTTTTCATTTATACCTTGTGCCACCTCAGCATAAGTTTTTCATCAGAAGAATATTGATTCTCCATATCAGATTCTTGATCCTTAAACAAGCTAGGGCACTCCTCCTTTCTATACATAGCGATAAATGGCACCTAATACAAATATAGAAATACAAATATCACACATCAACTTCAAAAGAAACATAAAAGCTATACGCCAAAAAAGCAAGATGAATGATGGGCCAAAACTAACAATTTTGTATGATTTGGTGAGGTTAAACCGAGAGACATTTTGTTCAAATATTATATATACTTTGTCTCAGATAGGATTACAGAAATTGCATTAGTTCAATGACTGCCAAGTTCATCAAATAAAAAGATTTAGAAGGTTTTATCCACTTTGGGCAACTCTCAACCCGTTCCACCAGTTCCCTGTTAGCTGGTCTTTTACATTTAACTTGTTTGACCCATTATAGAACATAAGTAAAGTCAAACCATGCATATGTACATGGGTCTGATTGCAACCTATTATAGGAGCTTCCAGTTTCCATTGAGTTAATGTTTAACACTTACATCAAATTTTTCAACATGAACAAGCTCCAAGAACCTTTTAATATCGTCCTTAAGGATAGATAACTCAGTTCCATTTCCTTCTTCAGATGTATTACTACCTCCTCTGACCATTTTAAGTTGATTAAGAATCCAGTTACTCTCTCTGTCTATGCTCATAGCATCTGTTGATCGAGGTCCAGTGATTTCCTCAGACATCTACAATCAAAACGTATATAATTATCAACAAAATCAAATGTGTATATTGAAAAATATGCAATAATATGTTATTAGGATAAAAACCTGCATTCTTTCAGGAAGGTCCGTATTCTTAATATGGCCATCTTTCTTGGTCATGTACTTCTCTGAATTAATGATGGGTTCAAATTCATCTTCAACTTTCGCTTCCTTTGATTCACTGGTTTCATCATATTTGCTAACCTTGGTGGGTCCCAACTTGCAAAGCTCATCAAGATCACCAAATATATCATGAGAAGAAGCTTCTGCTGGCTGTTTTGATTTTTTCTTACCAAGATTAGGCATTCTGCATTACATGCAAAAGCATCAACAGTGAAACAACTAAAAAAATATTTAAATAAAAATTCAACAGCAAAACCATTACCTTGATGGACCACCATGTTCACCTGGTTCGACGTCCTCTACAATGAAGTCAGCCATTTCATCTTCTCCAGCACTTTCATCTAGAAATGGACCTAGAAATTGTGGAAGATTTTATATAAAAATAAAGTTACTCATTCCATTGCAATCATATGACAGGTTTGGTATTTAAAGCTACCATCATCAACTCCAAATAAGTCATCAAAAAACCCTGAAGAACCTTCATCAGCAGTAGTCCTTGCTTTCTTCAACCGATTAAAACTCCCACCATCCTGTTGGACTCAAAAAGCAGAAAGTTAAAAAAAACATAATTAATAAAAATACCTAACCTAATTAGAAAAAAAAGAAATCAAAGTCTTGAAATATTACTTGAATCATGAAGTGGATCAAGGGACTTACACGTTTTAGGTGATGAAGGCCAGTGTTTTCTTCAATAAGCTCATAATCATCTTCATCAAGATCAAAATCCTTCTTTAATCCCCTTTTAAATTGGCATAACAGGAGTTAAAAAGGGCAAAAATGCAATAATAAATAACAATATATACAGAACTTACCTCTTCTTTTTCTTCTTTCGGTTCTCATCATTGATGACTTTCATGGCATCTTCGTCTTCTTCATCAAGGTCATTCACTATGAAACCATCATTCTCAAACTCGTCTAGTCAAGGCAAGAAACACGATCATATAAGAACCTCAAACCAAAGGAGAAAATAATAAAAAGAAATGAAATTAGAACATATACAGCAACAAAGACAGAATGTGAAGATACTAGGCCACCAGGTGAAGTAATATAAGGAATCATCTTAACCATACCCACATAAGTAACAATTTAACAAGCTTTAACGCATCAGAAAACACAAAGCATGCATGTAGCAGAGAATGTCAAAGAAGAAAAAGTAACAAAAATATCACATAATGCCTTGAGACACAAACTAAACAAATCATACCGATAAACAGAGCGAACAGGTAAATCCTAAAAGAGCTTGAAAAATCAGCACTATAATTCCATGAATATAAACAAACATCCAAAATCATGCAAAGGTTACATACCAAGATCTTCATCGTCAATGTCTTCAGCCTCTACCCTCTCATCGACTTCAACTTCAATCATAAAAACACAAAAACATGCACACCGATAAGTAAGAGAGCAAAATGAAAGGAAAAAACGTAGTAGATGAAGATCAAAATCAACAAAAAGTCACCTTCTCGTTTAGACATTCTCTTTTTCCTAGCCATTGTGCGATCGTGCAGCAAACCAGAAGTACAAAAGCAAAAACCCTAAAAAAGTACAGTGAAACGAGGGTTTTCGACAAAACCCTAAGCTCGCAAACGCTAATCGTTTCACAGAAAAGGGGTTTTACAGAAAGAAGACGATTCGAAGAGCTAGAAGCAAAATCTGATCAGAATTTTACAAAGATCATCAGTAATCACGATTGATTTTGAGTGTAATTTCACTTAGAAAGTCTGCTACCATGAAATGCATCGTAAACTGCAACCACAATCTGTAATCCTTCAAGGAGATCGTCGCAACGTTGTTCATCAAACCACCACTGACACTAAAACCCTAAAAATCATCACCATAAGCACCATTGTACCTCCATTATCAGCAATTTTGTGCGCATACTACCATACTAGTGAAATCAAACTATAATATTCCTAATGGAAAGTGAAAGGTTTTAAAGGAGCTTGTTGTTGTAACACTTGGCATATTTTTATTTTAGTCCCTTCACTTGTCTCAAATAACATTTATTATCCTTATGATATAACGGTAAAGATAGCAGAGTTACAACCAAAGTGTTTAACCTATTTATATATTAAAGAGTAAATTACATAATTCATCCTTTACGTATACCAGTAGTTATGGATTATGTCTTATATTTTTACTAATTACAGAAAGCATCCTTTAGTTTAATAGTTTGTTACGATCTCACCCTTTAGAACAACCATCTTTAACTAGAGAGGTTAAATTAAAGCTATGTGCAACTCATGTGAGGACATAATAGTAAATTTTCCCTCTACTAACTTCTAAAAAATTGATGATAGATACATATAAAAATATTTAAACATAAAATAAACAATAAATAAACTAGATATATCTCTAATCGTGTTGGGCGATTGATGTACAATCATAACAAAGTGGTTGTTGTGCATTCTAGTAAGGTGAGCGTTTTTTTTCATTTGTGCATCTGAAGGGAAAGTTTTGTTATACAAACTATACTTAGTTGTGAAACTAAGTTAATTCTTTCTCACATCACGTACCCGTTTAGGTTAAAAAGTTTTGTGACTACTTACATGTTTTTGTACAAAAACCAAAACTGCGTATGAAGAGCTTCAATATGTTGTATGTTATTGTTCCATCATTATTGCAAAAGACTAGATGTGCTGGTTTGTCGGAGATTGCATATTTGTTTAGAGTGAAAAATCGGTTACCATCATTTTGTGTAAAGGTAAGTGGTTTTGTTTGGTCGTACCTTTTTTAGTTGGGTGTAGTCGGATGCTTTGCTTTCTTTGATTACCCGGTTTGCTCGCTTACATGTGTAATATAAAGAGGTCGCTCGCCGCTTTACATCGGTATAGGATGTGTAAGGTAATACTGACAAATCAAACTACATAACAATAGTTGTAAAGGATAATTTTTAAACACATAATAGTATTATGGTTGAAAATAGTATCTATAATTAGTCATGACGTGATGAATTCAAATTAACATAGAATATATTTTTGCTATACAACGAAACCATAAAAACTATAAAAAAAAACTGAAATGATAAAAATGACATAAAATCAGTGATCAAAAAAGCATTTAACTCTAAAAGTTATTTTTTAAAGATATCTTGATTTTAAAAAATATAGATGAGAGACAGAAATGTAGCAATTAATAATTTAATTTTTAGTAAAAGAGATAAATTATTTTTAGTGTTTAAATTACTATAATACTATTTTGGAGGAAAAAATAATGTGAGGATGTCTAGAAAAGATACGTGGCAAAAATACATGTTAAGACTTAAGAGAATGATAAATGACAAAAGAAAACTTCTTTAATTAAATACAATAGATATGAGCGAAAGAGCAAATATTTTTACTGTAATAAAATTGTAATTGACGTTTGTACATTTTCATAAACTTCCCATTCTCTTTTCCATCACTTCCTTATTGTCGTTGTCGTCTCGCATACACGAATGCGCTGTCTGATTCTTCACTACTATGACGATGAAGCAATTATGTGGTCTTCAGTTATTGTTCATGTATTTAATACAAATGATCATTTTAGTTTTGTAGGAACATTGTTCACAAAAATAAAATAAACACTTTATTGATAAATAACTTTGATTACAATGCAAAATAAACTAACAAATAGATTACACTATTTTTTAAGAAATAGAAAAACAAACAAAGTAAACTAAAGAATGGTTGAGGATTTCTGTTGAACAGAGGTCTCATAAAACAGATTTCGGGTCACCCAGGTGAATCTCGTCTGTCTCCCAGAGTATAACAGTTGGATCAGATTTACTACCGGAGTCAACCTAGCACCCCAAACAGATACCTGAAACTAGAGTAGGAAGTTGCGAGAAAGCAAGGAATTCTTTTTGCTTTGTGTAGTGAAACATGTAATGCTCAACTTACACAATACACCAAGTCTTGTATATATATGTGAGTACATAGGCAGTTTCAAAAATACAAAGGTGAGCGTGCGAAGTGCAAAGTGCGTCATCAAAGCACCACATTGTGCCCATCGCCCTCGACCCGAGCCCCAGCACGGGCACGGGCGAGTTTTACCATTCCACCAATATGGGACAACGAATTCCACTTAGTTTTTCACAGCTTTTATATTTCAACCACACAACTTCGAGCATCAATATTCTCTTTCATTTTAGCTCCATTTTACATATGGTTTTGTTCGTTGTGTTCCTCTCACTTAAGAGAACGCATACGAAATGGTTTGATAATTAAATTATAACAAATACAATTAATTTAATGTCCAAAATGAGTGAAAATCATTTTTATTTTCACTAAATTTCTAACAATCCCTCACATAAATGAAGATCGATCTTTGTACTCAAGTACAATACATAGTTTCAGTAGTTAAATATTACAGGATAGGTAGACATTCTCTTTGAACCTTCCTTTGTGAAGTATACTTAGTCTCCCCGCAAAAGGAAACTATATGATTCGACCAAAAGCAATTCTTACTTTAACTAAGCACTTATGAACAACTTAACAATTTCAAGTCGAATCGACTATTCTAGTATATTTTTTATGTTTATAGGAGTGCATCTATGTTTTTGCTTTACGAATATGATATTTTTGGGCATTCTTGATAATATCAAGTCTTATTCATATTTTGGAATTTTTCATTTCGGGATTTTTAACTCTGATTAGCAAAGGACCGGATAAACTTTCTAGCTATGAATCAGGTATAGAACCAATAGGTGACGCTTGGTTACAATTTAAAATCCGCTATTATATGTCCTTTATACGTAGACATGATTACACTTTACATAATAATTGACTTTTGTACGTTTTCATCAAAACCTTAAAACTTCCCATTCTCTTTTCCATCACTTCCTTATTGTCGTTGTCGTCTCGCACACAAATGCACCGTCTGATTCTTCACTACTATGACAATGAAGTAGTTATGTGGTCTTCAATTATTGTTCATGTATTTAATACAAATGATCATGTTAGTTTTGTAGGAACATCGTTCACAAAATAAAATAACCACTTTATTGATAAAGAACTTTCATTACAATGCAAAATAAACTAACAAACAGATTACACTATTTTTTAAAAAATAGCAAAAAAACAAAGTAAACTAAAGAATGGTTGAGGATTTCTGTTGAACAGTGGTCCCATAAAACATATTTCAGGTCACCCAGGTGAATCTCGTCTGTCTCCCAGGGTACAACAGTTGGATCAGATTTACTACCGGAGTCAGCCTAGCACCTGAAATAGATACATGAAACTAGAGTATGAAGTTGCAAGAAAGCAGGAAATTCTTCTTGCTTTGTGTAGTGCAACATGTAAGGCTCAACGTACACAAGACACCAAGTCTTATATGTTCTTAAGCGGCCTGCGGTGATGCGAGCGTGTGAAGTACAAAGTGCGCCATCAAAGCGCTCATCGCCCTCGACCTGAACCGGTGCCCGGGCTCAGGCACGTTGGGTGCTTCTCACCCTTTTGCTTGACCTTGGGTGTTCCTCAACATATGTGGGAACACAATCTCTTAGAAAGTCCTACTTATAAATTCTTTTATAGTTTACCAAGCCACCAATGTGGGACAAAAACTTCCACTTAGTCTTTCACAACTTTTATGTTTCAACCACACAACTTCGAGTATTGATATCTCATTCATCTTAGCTCCATTTTGGGCATTGTTTTATTCGTTGTGTTCCTCTCTGGTGTGTGAAATGATAATGTATAAAAGTAAAGGATCAAACACAAAAGTTTTAGATTTATAAAAAAATGGAAATCCTATAAGAACCACACAAAATTGGCAAGTGTACCAATCAAATGTAGTATAGCCTTTAAGGAAGTCCGGATGTCGAACTCAAAGACACGTGAAAACAGATTAAAAACGAGACTCTAATCAAAACTTACTATTTATAGGAACTTTCTTTTTATGGAAACCTACTAATTATAGAAACTTACTAAAAGTGGAAACTTTCTAATGAAGAGAAGACGTCTACCTAGGACCGACTCGTGTTCACTGAAATTGATAAAACAACGGATTGGAAAACATTTAAAGTACCGGGATCAAAAGATAAACAAT
>BJCM01265158.1:0-10395 GCA_018326385.1 Flaveria bidentis
GCTCATATTGTGAATGGCTTCTAGTGGTAGTTTCTTAAGTGAAATTGGTTCCCAAATAGACACTGTAGAAAGCCCATCCCTGTGAATTAAAAGAGCACCATCTACATCAACTTCTAGTTTGACAATGTTGCCCAACTGTAGAGGTGTCTTCTTTTTCTTTCTTTTCTCCCTCTTGGCACTGATCTAATCATATGCCATCTTTAATATTTTGATGCACTTTAGAAAGAAATGCGGATCTTCTTCACCCAATTTGTTAGATATCTCTCTAAAGTGCCTTGCGTATATGTAGTGAATATAGGATTGATCCAACAGTCTCACTTCATAACCACTAAATAGTCTGATTTCTACACCTTCTTTACATCCCACTTCCTCTCAATCACCAATTCATAGGTCTTCTCATCATAATAAACATTTGAGATTGATATTGAGGAATGAGTGCCAACCACCATTTTTCTTTTCAATGATTCTGTAGGTTTCACTTTTAGTTCTCAAAACACTACTTCTTCGCTGGCTTTGTCTGTTTCATCTCTAGAGGGTTCTTAAATGATTTGTCTTTTCTTAGGCATATGGCTTTCAATGAATTGAAGTTGTTTGTTCTCTTGAATATTTTAAGTATGCCTTCTAATTCATAGCCTCTGAATATGGCATTATGGTTGATTAGATCCAGATTAGCCAGTTCTTTCAGGTCATGAATCTCAATGGCATTAACTAGAGTAGAGTACTCAGTAAAAAATTGCACCAACCTGAGATTCTTTTAACCATGAACATATTCCATGAACTATCATACTTCCAGACAATTATTATCTGGTCAATGTTTCCTTTTGGAGTAATACACCTCTAATCATCTCAGTAGTGGTTAACCCTTCTGGAAGTTTCAGTTTGGAGGGTTAAGCAAACCACTCTGGATATTTATGAAGAACAGGTGCCAGATAGTCTTGATCTTTATGTGTAAGCTTCATGGCTTTTAGTTGAGGACTTCTTCTTCTAACCACTTTAGCATTTCTTTCTTTTCATTGGTTAATCTGATTGTAGCAGCTCTCAGTGAGTTAGTTTTCATGTTTCCTAATTTCCTTTTAGTGAAGCCTTGACTGGTGAGGTAATTCTTCATTTCCCTATCAGTCATCTTATAGGGATTAGGATGTAGAGGTTCAGGAGTTGAATATTGCTTCTTCATGACAGGCAGCTTTGACTTGTGAACTTTGGGTGAAATGGACTTCTCATAATCTGTTTCAATCATGAGGTCCAGTAGTTTGTTGACTTTCTCTTCTTCTGTTTTCATGCCCTCATAAGTCATGCTAAATACTTCATCAGCATCATACCCATGATTGATCAGGAACATGACTTTTATCATAAGGTCATTTGTTTGTGCCTTTACCACTATTTCGTCCAAAGATTTTTCTTTTTGCATAGGAATATCCACATCCATAGCCTTTTCAGCATCATATCCTCCTTCTATTTTCTTCTAAATCAATAAAAATAGCTCGTTTCTTTAATTGAGCCTCAGCCTGCTCATGTTCATCTAGGAATTCAGCTATGGGTGCCAAACTTCTTAGATCATCTCTTTTACTTTTCTTTACATGCTCTTCTTCCACTATTGTCTTTTTCCCTTTGCTTTTTCAGATAAATATTTTCTCTTTCTGGTATAAGTTTGAAGTGAAGGACCAGAAGAGGATTTAGGCTTTTTAATCTCCTCAGGCACTTTTTCAGCCTCAGTTTGTATTTGTTCATGGTCATCAGTTGCTTTTTCTTCCTTTTCATTTTCTTTTTCATAAAACTCTCTGATCATATCCTTTTGCTCCTCAGACAATGACACAACAGGTACTATTTGCATACTCAACTCCTTCTCCAAGGGAACTGGAGATTGAGGAATGACCACAATGGGTTCAGTGTTAGTCCTCTGGTCAGCAATGAAATCCCAAAATTCATCATCAATTATTAATTCTTCAGATGCGAAGTTGTCTAGTGCACTGATCAGTTCTTCAAATTCAGCCTTTTCAGTGTGTGTAGCATCTGATTTTCCAGAATAGACCACCATTTCTAGGCTTGATTCTTCATTCTTTGATTTGCTTGTATCTTCTTTGTCTTCATCATCACAGAAGAAGATTGTTTCTCATCAGCTGTAACTCTTTCTTTATCTTTTTCACTTTCTTCAACATCAGCACTTCTTTGAATTTCAATCAGCATTTCAAGCTTAGAGATTCTTTTACTTTGGCTTTCAATTTGATTTTGTAGATTGGAGATAATCTCTGCTTTTTCTTCAATTATATCCTCTTGCTCTTCCATAGCAATGGTTTGAATAGCAAGAGTATCAACATGCCCATTGATTTCTTCTTTAAAATGATTAAGAGCAGCTTTCAAGTAGTTAATCTTCTTATCTTTCTCTTTCCTTTTAGTTTCATATTTTTCTTTTATCTCTTTCAACTCTTTCTCCTTTTTATCAAGTTCAAGAATTCTATCATCAATGATTCTTGCTCTCCTGTTAAGTATTCTTTCCATCCTTTCAATCTTTTGCATGAGCTTAGAGATTAATTCATCCTTTTCATCTAGTCTGTTCACATTTGATTCAGCAAAACTCTCTGAAGGAGCAGTCTCAGAAGTGACTCTTTTTATAGGCATTTGCACAGGTTGATCCTCCTCATCCGAATATGATTTGGATTCTTTAGATGAGCCGGTTGAATCTCCAAACTTAGTTGGATTATCATAGTAAGGAATGGTTGAGGTGGTGATATTGGTGAGTGGTGAGGTGGTGATATTGGAGAGTGATGAGGTGGTGATATTAGAGAGTGATGAGATGGTGTTTTATGAATTGAAGTGGTTGGTGATTTATGGGGAGATGATAATGGTGATGGTTGTGGGGTTCTTTGTGGAGATGGGATTGGTAGAGGTACAAATGAAGATGCAAAATCATGAATTTCAGGTTCAGTGTGAGAATCACCCCCTGCACCATCTTGGGGTGACACTGACCTTTGCCTAAATGCCATTAACTTGCTCATCAACATCTTGTTCTTCAATATGCTCATTAGCAAGAGCATTTTGTTCTTGACCTTGTTCATCAGGATTAATTTGTTGAAACATCCAAGGTAGAAGAGGTGAGTGAGCTCCACTGTAAAAATTTCTTGGATCCTTCTTCTTGATGTATCTATAAGACTTATCATCATAATATGGAATATCTAGAGCTGGTCCCTTAGCAGCTAGATTGGGGAATGCTTCATTTATCAGATATTGAGTAAACCTTGGATTCATTAAGAATTCGTATCTCCTTCCCTCATGTATGTTTGACACTAGACCATTGAAGACATAGGATGACATGTTGAATGGTCTATTTATGCATAGAGCACAAATTGTTGATGAAGTGATAAATGGGATATCATTCCACCATGTTTTCCTTTTGGACAAACAGTGTTGAAAGATATGTATCAGGAACCTCCAAGGCAAGTCTACTAACCCTTTCACAATATGGTTTGCTTCAAAACCTCCTTCATATCCTATTTCAGCAAATAAGGTAGTAATGTCATCATCCTATAGCTCAATTTGTTCATCTGCATCATTACCAAACTGTAGACATCTTCTCACAGTTTCTTCAATAATGGTTAGTGTAAGCTCATCATTAATCCTTCCCAGTAAAGATCTAACACCATCAGCCTCAATTACTTCAGCGGAGTTCCAGAATGACCTTATGAGGTTCTCATAGATGATGGGTCTAACAGTGATAGCATAATCCACCCTTGTTGTAGAGATGAATCTGATCATTTCTCTGAGTCCCTCAGCCTCGGGTACATCAGGGTCTAAATTACCTCTGACATTATGGAGCTTGCTCCATGAAAGATTAGCCATTTAATATGAATAAGAGACATATGTGTTAATTTTCATGAGAAAGCATGTGGACAATTTATCAGTTTGACTTTTAATGGTCAAAGATGAACGTTTGAAGTTATTGTTTCATTTTTGTCACATCAAATAGTGAATTTGTTGTTGAACAATCACAGTTTCTATGTTTTTCAAGTTTAAATAAACCATTTATTAGATGTTATTTCGTTAATTTGTTACATATTTTTATTTTTCATTACACATCAGACTCTGTCCTTATGATGAACACAACTATGAAGGTTTTCATGATGGGTAGAATTCCTCTTAGTTTGCATGTTCATTGATGTCAAAAATGTATACCATATCTTTGAATAAATCAGATTTTGGGGTTCTTCTTTATCATTTGGTTCTTCGTTCAATTTTGGTTCAACAGTCCAAAAGGTAGGTCATGATAATTTTTTGGAAATTTCACCTTTCTTCAATGCTATTGTGTTTAGAATCGATGTCAAGAACAGGTTAAGTAGAATCACACAAAAATCTTTTGTTGTTGATGATGATGATGATCAAAGATGGTGTATAGTGTTTTTATGCTCGTCTCACTATGTAGTCTTTCAAATTTGAAAAGTATTAAATGACCCTTTGATATTCCTTTAAATAGTCAAATAATGTCTTTTACAAGATTTTACAAGTTTCAGAGCAAATGCGGTCACATTTTTAAGACACTATAGCAAATGCGGAAGGGTAAATTTTAAGTCTTTGGGTCATCCGCATTTGTTTACTGTTGTGAATGCGGAAGTGAAAATTTAAAGAACTTTGACTATCTGCATTTGTGTAATGTTGTAAATGCAGAAGAGTTTAACTTGTGTTTTTAGGCATCCGCATTAACACACTGTAGCAAATGCGGAAGTTTTGTTACTCTAGTTTTCTTCTATCAGTATTTGTGCACTGTGGCAAATGCGGAATAACAAAGTTCATCAGCATTTGTTCATTGTAACGAATGCGGTTGACAAAACTTGCTCAGCATTGCTAACCGTAGAAAATGCGGCAGATCAAACTTTGTCAGCATTTGCTCACTGTAGCAAATGCGGTTGACAAAACTTGTTCAGCATTGCTCATTGTAGCAAATGCCGTAGATCACACTTTGTCAGCATTTACTCATTGTAGCAAATGCAGTTGAATGAATTTTGTCAGCATTTTCTCACTGTAGCTAATGCGGTTGATTTAACTTTGTTAGCATTTGCTCACTGTAGCAAATGCGATAGAATTAATTCCACATTTACATAATCACATACCTTTTTTAAGACACTAATGCGGTAGAGTGTAATCTTTGTCAGCATTAGTTTTGCTTTGGAAATCAAAAGTTACCTGCATTGGTTTTAAGCATGGGTTACCTTCACCCGCATTAACCAATGCACTTACCTACATTAACTTTTGAACTTAATCATAAGTTAATGTGTCTTTTTAACACACTAATGCGGTAGAGTGAAATCTTTGTCCGTATTAGTTTTGCTTTGAAAATCAAAAGTTACCTTCATTGGTTTTAAGCATGTGTTACCTTCACCCGCATTAACCAATGCACTTACCTGCATTAACTTTTGAACTTAATCATAAGTTAATGTGTCTGTTTTGGTTTTTCTTGTTATGAAGAGATGTCTCTGGTTGAATTCTCTTATGAAGTTGTTGCTGTTGGAGTTGTCAATTCTTGCTTGGATTGACCTGTATGTCAGAAGAGATACAAGTTTCCCGTTGCTTGACTATTCTTGGACTTGTCATGCTCACAAGAATCTACATAAGCTGAGATACTATGGTATAACTTTTGCTACAACACTTGTGTTTTCTTTTTGTTTTGTCTTTAATTTTTAAGAAAGTAATTTAAGCTAGTAAACAAAAATATAGACTTGCTCAAAAATTTTAAATTACTCCCCCTAAAGTTTATATTCACATTTGGATAGAAACTTTAAAGATTTAAAAACCTTTTGAATTTGATTATGATTATTAATAATGAAAAGAAGTATATCTTTTGTTGGGATCATATCAATCTTACATTACACATGTGCATCCTTTATGATAAAATGGACATGTTTTTGAACTTGATGATTAAAGGTATGTTTGTCCTCTTCAACGCATACCAGGTTGATATTTTGATGCAAATGATATTTATCATGTTTTTGGTTGATTTAATTATTTAATATGTACCTCACACACACAAGCATGGAATGATCAACCATCCTTATACAATGAATGGTATAACTTTTTTGCAACTTTCCTTACCAGGTTAGTTAAGTTATGAGAACTCATTTTCAATGATCCTTATTAGGATTCTTTACTTTGATCCTTTTCATGATAATCCACATTGGGATTCTTTTCACTTCACTTTAGAAGGTGATCCATGATAGGATTCTTTTGTTCATTCACTTGGAATGTATTGCTTTTGTAGATTCATCCAATTTGGATGTGTTCCTCGTTTGAAATCTTTTGGATCAGTACATCTGCACTATGTGCATGTTTCATCAGGTCTTTTCTCAGCAAAACAAAGATGAAATTGGATATAGGTAAAAGAGATTCATAAAGTATGATTACCTGGTATGTTTAGGTTACTACACACACATGCACTCAGATAAGACTATACATACCTGTACTTTGTGATGAGTGTTTCACTATTGAATATGATTTTAATTTATCACTACATGTATCTTCTCTTCCAAGTTGAGCCTACCAACATATCTAGTAAGTCATGACGGTCTTGCAATTTTTGAAATTAAGCACAGTGAATGATATAACGACTGTAATTATATCATTTCCCATATATTCTTTTCTTCATCAAAGTTGACTTCTTTTTGTGAATTTCTAAAGATTTTGACTTGTTTTGATGTTTTGATTGGTTTTACTCAAGGTTAATCATGCCAATTGATTGAACTAGGAATTCAAACCTACCAGGTTCAAATGCCTTAGTAAATAAATTAGCAAATTGATTTTCAGAGGGTACTTGAATCAATTTGATTAACCCTTTTTCAGCATAGTCTCTCAAAAAGTGATATCTAATTTTAATGTGTTTGGTTTCTGAGTGCTGAACGAATATTCCTTGTTGTTGATTCATCAATAATGTTTAATCTAGGATTAAACACTCTATAAGCCTTTAAAACGGAAGAATAACCTACAAAGAATCCTTCATTAGACTTAGATGAAAACTTTCCCAAATAGACTCGGGCGTTTAATATTTAGACATTACTACCAAAAGATTTAAGAAATCCAATGAATGGTCTTCTATGAAAGAGCAGTTCATAAGGAGTCATGTTGCTTTTTTTAACAAGTAGAGCTCGATTTGGTACAAAGCACGATGTATTAACTGCCTCTGCCTAGAAGGTGATTGGCAGTTTAGCATCGGCTAGCATCGTTCTTGCAGCTTCAATCAATGTTCTATTCCTCCTTTAGCTACCCCATTTTGTTGAGGAGTTCTAGCTGCACTGAATTGATGAGCAATGCCTTTGGTTGCACAAAAAGAACTCATACCTTCATTTTTAAATTCAGTACCATTATCACTTATGATTATTTTAACCTTAAGATCAAGTTGATTTTCAATTTTAGTGATAAATTCTTGTATGATTTGGGATGCCTCATTTTTAGAAGTAAGAAGAAAACCCATGTAAATCGTGAAAAGTTATCAATGATCACCAAACAATACCGTTTCTTTCCAATACTCATGACATGAGTTGGTCCAAATAGATCCATGTGAAGTAACTTCAATGGAATATTTTTTGTGTCACCAGCTTGGTTTTGTGAGAAGATTTGTGTTGTTTTCCTTTGAGGCACACTAAACAGTTATCAACAAAATGAAATTCTTTTTTAGGAAGACCAATGACATGGTTTCCTTTGACCAATCTGTTCATGTTTTTAAAGTTTGTGCACCCCAAATGTCTATGCCAAAGCTATGACCCATCAAATGATGCTTTTGACAAAAGACATGTTTCTTCTTTAGGTGATGAAGAACACAGGTTTGAAATGTAAGTATTATTCTTCCTCGGGGTCTTTAAGACAACCCATTCCTCAGAGATCTGAAATCCAAGTTTTAGAATATAGCAATGAGTATCTGTAAAGTGAGTAAAATATTTCTTGTCACATATCTGAGACACGCTTAGCAGATTGAAGTTCAGCTGTTCATAGTGGTTCACTCTGTCAAAGCTCAGCATCCTATTTGTCACAGATCCTTCACCTGTAATTCTACTACCCTGTGAATCTCCACCAAATGCCATAATAGTTCCTTGTATATGGTTGAAGTCATGAAGGAGGGAACGATCTCTAGTCATGTGTCGAGAGCATCCATTGTCCACGTACCATAAGCTATTGGACCTGTGTGGATGAACCTGCAAGCAAAAAGAACTAATTAGAATAAGGAACCCAAGCCATGATGGTCTTGGGTTTCCCGTTCCTATTCATAATGGTGACTTCTTGGTATTTCCCTCTAAATTGTGGTTTAGATAGAGGTGTCCTAGGAGATTTTTGGTAATGACTGGGTTGAGTCATCTCATCAACATCTACTGAAGATTCAGATGAGTAATGAAATCTTTGGTCTCTGTTTCTTTGTAGAAAGTTAGCCCGTTTTTCATTATCAAAAGTTGCTTTTTGTTTGGGAAGGTCAATTTTGGGTTTCATTGTGTGATGTTTTCTTTGACCCTTCCACAATTCTTTCAAAGTGCTCCTGTCAATTATTGATCTAGATGTCCTAGATTAATTGTTGTGAAAATGAGGCCTGACAGTATATTTCATAGTAGATGTTTTTGAAATGGGCTTGTTTTGGGGAATTCTCAATCCTTTCTGATTGAAATAACAATCAGATTTATTATAATTGTTCATGTCTTAAACTGAACAATATTTGTGAAAATAACAGTTTTGGTGGAGTGATTGTTCATGTCACAGATAGAGAAATATTGATTATAAAAGCACTCTTCTGTCTTGTGATTGAACATATCACAAATGTCACAATACATTTGCTTGTTGCTTGAATCAGGTTTTGATTTGTGTGAGTTAGCTGATTTTCTCATTTGCTGCTGAGCCATTTTCTTTTGTTTAGGGGATGAATCAAAATCAGCCTTTTTTGTAGTTTGCTTCACAACACTACATTTGATTGATTTTCTAGGCTGTTTTTGTTTCTTCAACCCATTTCTTACCTCTTTCTCAAACTGGTCAACATGTTCCTTGTTGCAAATATCAAACCCAATCCCTGTCTTAACTTTAAAGACTGAGGATCTAATAGAGTTTTATGTGTTGAACTCAGTGATCCTTTTTGTTTCTTTTGTAGTGAAACCTTTTCTGATTTGCTTGAATTGTTTGGAGATATAATCTCATTATTCGAACTGCTCTCAGCAGTGGGTTTCACTGACTTCACAAACTTCTTTTTACCTTTTAAAACAACAGGTATGAATTTCACAAATGGGACAATTGCTTTTATGGGGCTTGTGGGTTTGATGACACTCACTGCCTTGTCTGAACACTCTTTAATCTTGATTGGATGACCTAATCTGATTTTCTCTTCATTTTTTTCAACATAAACATCAGGTTTATTTTGAGGATTGGTTACTTGTTTTACTATAGATTTTGGTTCCATAGTTTTAGTTTCAATTTTCTCATTGAGTATGACAGATTCAGGCATGACAGTGTAGTTGTCATTGTATGGTGGAGGACATTAATTATACCCAATCCCCGACATGTCCTTAGGATCCTTTTGAGGATCCAGCATCTCTTGTAGCTTGACTGAAGATAGTTGAAACTTTTTAAGTTTCAGTTTAGTAAGAGTATGTTCAGCCTTAGATTGAGCTAACTTTTCAGTCAGTAGCTCATTCTCAGCTGAAGTGTGTACTTTTCACCATGCAGTTATTCAATGTCAGAGATGAGATATTTTATTTTAATTTCAAATCCTTTTATCTCTCTTTTCATCATCTTTGACATCACCTTTTCTTCTTTTATTTTATCTGCCAGATTATGGTTATGCTCTCTATAACCTTCCAATTTAGTAATACATTTTTCACTACAAAGGTTAGATTTTACCTCAGTAGGCATTGGAGAAGGACCATCATTGATATGAGCCATAAGTGCATGATTTTTAAATTGAGGCTTTACTTCCTCAGCATAAAGGCTCCAATCACATACTCCATATTGTTTGGTCACAAGAGCATTTCCAGATGACTAACTGCTTCCATGAGCTTGATTAGTCAATTGAGGTTGATTCTAGTATGACTGTTGTTGTTGATGATGATACTGGTGTTGATTATTGTTGGAATGAAAGCTTGAATTTGGATGTGAAGATGAGTGGCTTTGTGAATTCCTTTGGAAGTTGTTGGTTCTTTGGGCAGCATTGCATTCCCAACAGAAGTGGCCAATCATGCCACGGTTGAAGCACTTCACCTTGGATTTGTCATATCCAATCTTTGTGTTTTCATTAAGGCTTAGCTTTCTACCTTTTCTGAAAAATTTCTTTGCTCTCATAGCAATCATGGCCATTTGCCATTGTAAATCCATTTCTTCCACATCATCTGGATCCATTTCCTCTAGGTCTTCCTGGATCAAATGTGCAGATGTGAGTCTTCCTCCCAG
>BJCM01265159.1:0-13580 GCA_018326385.1 Flaveria bidentis
TTTAATAAGTCTTTTTCATTTAGTTATTTGTTGTAACATGATTAATAAACTTTATAATTTTATGAAAAAAGAATTATTTATAAATCAACGAGTTATTACAAGTTGTTTAAATGATAAATTGAATAAATCAATTCACGGTATTGTTTAAACTACACGTCTAATCTATATAATTTATTAATATAAATAAAATAAATTAAATAAATAAATTCATATCATAAGAAAGTTCGATTTTAGTTCGGGGTCGGGTTTATAACTTGAAAATGACGGATGTTACAAGCCACATGTCACATCAACATGTCATAACTGATAGGATTAGAGGTATTTTCATTGACCAACTAATCGAGGGATAATATGTAGTTATTTACTTAACAAGAACTTCCATATTCAATGTAGAACTAGAGATTATTGTAACCTATGATGCCATGATCTTATTAAAAACAATAGGTTCATTACAAATTTGTACTCATGTAAGATACTATATATCTAATAGTAAACTTTGTTGACCGATTCTTGGAACATATGCGGTTGATTGGTTGCATATTCATTACGAAACGTTCATACCAATTTATGTGTCCATTAAGTGGAGACAACTAATAATACGTTCATACCAATTTATGTGACCATTAAGTGGAGACAACTAATAATATCATTTGTTGTGACTTCTTTTTTGTTATGAGTGAAATTAATTTTTGAGTGACTACTTTTTTATTTGTATGGTCAAATATGTGAGGATTTTTGTTCTTGTTTATTGTTCTTCTAATCATAAAAGAAAACTTAATAACATTGTATATAAATTTTTGGATTCAAGTTTACATCTAACCAAAAAATAACAATAATAAGAATCAATAGAAAAGTAAGTTGTTTGTTTAAAATGTTAGCAACAAGATGGTGCTTTATAAAGTAATAGAACAGAGTGTCATATCACAACTATCACATTGCACGAATATACTAATAGATACATGAAAAAAGATAAAAAAATATAATGTTTTTATAATATAAATAATTGTTTGTATAACCCGAAATAAACCTCAGCATAAATCATCACGCCACAGTCAACGCGGTCAATCTCCCGCAGAACCTCTGTTCTCGAATACAATGGCCGATGATTCAAACACGAAGACGACAACCATACGAATCCTATGTCGCAAGCTTCTGTTGATCGGAAAACCGGATTCCGGCATACAATGGTTGATCGGTTCCCCTTTTCTACAATCCTTCACCGTCGTCTCAACTCTCAGATGCATTCATACTCTTCAATCAGACCCTCTATTCCCCGATTTCTCCAAAGAATCAGGTAAAACCCTAATTTAACCCCCAATTTTGTTTCATTGATTCTTTCACTCACTATGTCTTCAAACGAAACGAATTTTAACTCCATTCATGAAATTGATACGATCGAACGAATACTACCGTCAAAAGAGTGTCAAACTTAACGAATTCTAACTCTATTCGAGTTGATATTAGTGTAATAGGATCCATTCGATTGCTTATATCATTGATCTTGCCATGACATTGAATTAACGTGTTTCTCTAGGTCGTGACCTAGAAATTTGGGAGGGGATTGCAAAGTTAGGGTGTTTAAGTTGCAAATGTGGTTGATTTTAGTTGGATTATTTGTGGCAGATGATATCAGGGCGTTGTTACCTCGGGGATTTGAGGTAATTGGAGCTTTGATTGTTGGTGCCACCAGCTCGAATGTGGAAGGGTCTGCTAAAGATGCCATAAATGCTTCAAGTAGATTGAGGAAAGCTCTTTCACAATCAGGGGATCTAAGTTTAGTTGGAGCTGTTGTGGATCCAAGTTCTGGAGTGCTTCGCTTTTTTGTGTCGAAGTCTATCGTTGAGCCGGTCACTACTGTTGTGTATGAAGAACAGCCTGAGAAGTATGTTTGGGATAGAGGTTGCTTATTGAGCTGTGAGCTTCCAATCAAGCTGCCTGTTAATTATTCCGTGAAGGATCAGAAAGGTACATTGCTGTTTTTTTATAGTTTGTACATGGTTCATTGGTTGTGATGTTGATGTGCTATGTGTTGTAAAATTCTTAGGTATTCCTGGGTAGTTGATTATTGCTTTAAGTAATAGATTGTGATAATCACATAACTCGTAATCGTTTGTTAGTAACACATAGCATACATATCAAACATTTGAAGTTTGATTTTGCTCCTTAAAAACATGGCTGCACACAGACTTGAACTTCTTGGTAATTGCATGTGGAGCATTCTGTTGTGTGTAGCTGATCATTTCCAAAAAGGATATTTTCACATGGAAAGTTATCGGTTGATTAATCTAGTAGCTAGTTTTCCATGTAAAGTGCAAACTTCCCCCTGAATTTTAAACAATTTACTCATGATTTTTGAAGTATTCAAATATGATAATGAAGTTGGATCCATTTTCATAGCACTATTTTTTTTTTGTTTCTTCAACTAAAGCTTAAGCATATCGAACTATTTGTCCTCAATATGCATGATAAAGAAGCATTAATATACCTAATAAGTAGTAATCTTTCAATCAATGAGTTTACAAAAATGCTCATCATGCACTTCTTTTAGCTTCCCACTATGCTTATACCATGATTGATCATCTTGTTTTGATTTATAAGGTGCTTGTTTGTCTTATCTATTTCGTTCTTCTAGAACGTTCTTAATACTTCTTCATTTAGCTTCCCACTATGCATATAACAACATTGAGCATCTTCGTTTTGATGCTTAAAGAGTCCATTTGTCTCTTTTTCTTTCAAGTGTGGCAATCATTCAAAGGATAGAGGCAATGAGGAAAAAATGTTCAAATTTTCTTAATGGGCTCATTTTGTAGAATAATATGTCATGTAATTTGATGGCTATGGTAAAGGCACTTAGAAATGTTGACGGTAGCAAAAGCCTTTAATGGAATACATATATGATTCTAGGATAACAAAAGAGGCTATAAAGAAGGCTCTAAACATATGAAAGTAAACATGCGTATCTTTTTGGAATAATCTATGATGAATAACTCTTAACTTCAGTGTTGATTAAACATGCAACCAATTGTTTTGGAACCCATCAAACTTGTATAACTCAACATGGAGGTTGATAAGAAGGTTGCTACTAGGTTTTACAAATGCTTGATAGAGTGGTTCCAACTGTGAAGACCAAAACCAACTCCCAACTTAGTTGCATACCCTACAAGCAATTTGCTCTTTGTGTTATGCAAATCTTTGTTTGATCAAGAAAGAACAATCTTACAAGTGAACTATATGATAACCAATTTACACATTTTTATCTCATATACTTATTTAAAACATTTAGTCTTGTGGTTAGCTGAATGATGGGATTGTTTTGGACCTCCACTTTAACTCTACAAACAACTTGCTACAAAATTTTGTGCTCAGCTCGTAGCATATGTCAAGTGTGAAAGAAACGGGCAAGTATTTCAATATGTATCCTTAGGTTACATACATAAATTGAAAAAATTATGAATCCTAAATTTGTTACAAGTTTTAACTTGTTCTTATCTTTTCCATTTTGGATTCACAAAAAACAAGTAGCATATTAGAACAACAAAGGCTTAATGACTTGGTATGGAAAGCTTATGGCTTGGTATGATAGTAGGAATGTCAAGAAGACTCATTTTTGTTGAAGGAGGGCTCACTTGGGCTGGCTTAGCAAGTAAGTGGTATTAATGAGCTAAGATACCATACTAGGAGAAATGCATCAGCATCTTCAAGTAGGATGCTTCTAATTGACGAATGAGGTGTGGATCTTGTGATTAAGATAGTGACAAGGGTATAGGAGAGGATAACTTAGAAGGGGAGTGATCATGATTAGACATTTTAATTGGTTTAATTCTTTTTGGGGTATATGAACTATTTCACAATCAAGATTCTATGAGTACATGTCTTTGTATCTTCATATTGGTATTTATTTTTTGTCTGTATGCTAACCTGTGTCATATGCCCTACCCACAATTTTTTGGATTACTTTATTTGGGCCCTCACCTTCCACACCTCTCATCTCCCCTAAGCATGGCAGATCTCCTCAAGTGTGCCTAAATACATACTTCATGAGGGCACTTTTGTTGTTACTTTTTTAGGAAGGCAACACTAAATAAAAAAAGAAGACTAAAAACCTTGATTGTGATGAGGTAAGGGTTTCGACACTCTCCTATGTACAACATTTCTTTTAGAAACAGTAAAAAGATATCTTAAAAATGGAAATTCGATAAGTATCTAGGCGATGGTGCAGTGTTCTACTCTTTGAGTAGGTATGATGCATCGTTGATATGGGAGCGAATTTGAATGTTTAAGACACTTTCATGTTAGATTATTATATAAGGATCTATATCATCCTGCCCATTGGACTGCCTACTAGGCATCAACCAAAGCATTTTCAGGATGACTTGGTACGCCATAGGCGCCAAAAGGCAAAAGCTAACTATAAATCTAGAGTTATGATTATGTATAATGTGCATCAATGAGTCATAATGCATGCGTTACAACATTTGAATATTTTCTTATTTTTTCTCAGGGGTAGAAGACATGCTAATACGTGCAACTGAGGCTGTTGTTGCTAAATTTAGAGACTCTAGGACAACGTATGTTCTCAAAACACTTGGTGATTCTGCAACTGAGGCACCACATGCGGTCATTATTCGTAACAGGGAATTGGATCTTCCAACTGAGTCTAATGCAAATACGTCATTGTGCTCTCACTTTTGCTCTGAAGATAATAACCACAAATCTCATTCAGCAGAGGTAATTTCACACCAAAATACGGCTATGTAAAGTTGTGTTCATGTCACTTGCTTTGAGGTTTTTCCCAGTTTTTCTGATCTACGATTTTCCATTGTCAGATTGTTTCAATGATAGATCTTCATTTGCATTTTTGTGATAGATTTTCTACTTAGAATGCAGATAAAATACAAGTAAGCATCTTGCTTGCTACTTCAGGAGCTTCTTTAAAACCTGCTGCCCCTGTTGCTGAATATATTCCAGGTATTGTATTAATAATGAAAAACTGTCTTTTCCTGTAACACCTCATTCCGGAAATTAGCACCCAACCAAATTTTTGGTACATACGACCAATACCAATGAAAATATAAAACAGAGGATTGCCCCGACAAAAGGAAGAATATTTTATTTTCTTCAACCAAAACTAGAAATCAACAAGGTGATAAAAATCTAACCCAAAACCAATCTACTAGAGGTGGCAAATTAGGCGAAGTGGGTTGGGTAACCGGTCAAAATGTGTCAAGTCGCCTTTGGTCAAAATGTGTCAAGAAACACCGCTTGTCCAAATAATTTAACTTTTTTGATAAATAGTTAGTGTGTAAAATATGATTGCAAAATATCTTTGTTGTTTTTAAGAGTGACCTTGTATTATATTTAAAGTTTATGAGGTTGTATGCTTAACATAAACACATGGAAACCACTTTAGCCCATTTAACTTGTTCTATTGTAAGCTGTCTTTTTATTTTATATTACGGCTTTGCCTTGTGAGAGATAAAACATCACCTGGTAAGTGAGTGGAAATGGCTACCTGTATTATATATTATATGCTGTGAATTCTTCTAGAATTTCTATATCTTTGCTTCATTACTGAAGTGTAAGTTCTTTTTTTGGAGCTACAGGTGAAGCCAAGCTTCTGGTTGTTGAGTATAAACTAAAAGTTATCTGTTATGCAACAAAGGATCTTCGGCTAATAGATGCAGTTTCAAAATTGATTATTCCTGGGTTAGTTGACCAGTTACATACTATGAAGAACATGACCTTGCCCAATCTTTTAACACAACACGCAAAGGTTAAATTTTTCGTCGTGTTAATATATTTCATATTTTGTTTTTACTTCCCCTGATCTCTTAAGTTATTGTAAATTTGTTTGCCTTACAGCTACATCCATATCACTTCAATCCCCCTGGGTTTCTGCATCCAGTAACTGCCATTTATGATTCACTGTATGGTGAGACGGAAATGAAGCAAGGTACAATGCACTCCTGTTATTTGCTGGTCATCAAAAAGCTTATTTTTTATAAGTTTACCTTCTTTAACATGTAAATGATAAAGTTTGAGGGGCCAACCGCCAGCATATCATTTTCAGTTTGGGTAAATATGGGTCACGTCTGGTCAGGTTGAGCCACTGAGACTTTTCTTTGTCTACTCTTATATATTTAAATAAGCTATTAAAGTACATTTAATTACAAAAAGTACTCTAAAGTAGTAATTTAACTTTCTGAATAGAACGGGTTTGGTTGTTGTAAGCATTTAAATACACTCAAATAGACGTAAAGATAGAAAATTTGACCAAAAGACAAATTTATAGGTAAATTGGTTGAAAACCAGAAATTCTAGCGATTTAATTATCTGAACCGAGTATTAATATTAATATCTATGTGAAGGGTCTTTTTAATGGCTTTAGCCATAAATTTACTCATTTTAATGTCTTACATTATATTATATATTCTTGAAACCTGATGCAGAGTAAGTTGCCTTTTCAGTTGAAATCAGAAGATCTCTTCACTTGAGGCTGGGATTACCTTCCGATCAACCTCTTTTAAGAATTGCTAGTGCCATGAACTTGTCAATTGCAAAAGATGATGCAAGTGGCAACACTTTAAGGAAGGGTAATCGAATATTATATCATATTTAGTTATTAACTAATGCTAATATGTAAAGCTCAGTTTTTTGGTTGCAAACATATGATTGTTTAATCAGGAATTCCTTTGCTCAAGGATGTGCATATTGGGATCCCTAGTAGTGGAGGTAAGTACCCTATTAGGGGATGTTTTGATAATATTGTGACTTAATGAATCAAACCATCTGTTAATTGAAGTTAGGAATAGTTATGTAATTTTACATGATCCAGTAATCGGTTTTCTTACAAGTTTGATTGTTCTGAACCTAACTAATCTGAAAAGTGGAATCCGAACTAATCGTTTCCGAACACTTGAAACTGATACAATTTTATTGTTTTCTTGAAGAAATGTATAATATGAACCTGTTGCATATCATGCTCTATTGCAGTTAATGGTGATGTATCTCTGGTTCAAGGTTCTTATGAGTACTATCATTACCTTCAAGATGGTTTTGATGACTCGGTAAATTTCTTGTTTTAATTATTATGACTTGGAGAATGACGAAAGTTCAATTTTATTTTCCAGATCAAAATTCAGAAAGATCATTTTTCTGATTATTTTTCTAAATGTAATGTCAGGGCTGGGGATGTGCTTACCGATCTTTGCAGACCATAGTTTCATGGTTTAAAATCCAACAATACACGTCTATTGGTGTTCCTTCACACCGGTATGTCTTTCATTTTTCGTACTAAAGGTTAAATAGCCGTAATTATATATACTTGTGAAAAGTTATAAGAAATCACCCTCTTAAGACATATAGTATAACTGAAATCAGTATGATATGTAAATTTCATATGTAAATTATTTAATTAAAATGTTAAATTGTGGCAGGGAAATACAGCAGTCTCTTGTAGAAATTGGAGACAAAGACCCTTCATTTATTGGGTCACGTGAGTGGATTGGTGCCATTGAACTAAGCTTTGTTTTAGACAAACTCCTTGGTGTAAGTTTGCTCATTCTTTTATTCTCCGTTGTCTTCAAGATTTTAGTATTATTAAATTTATATGATGCAACTCTTTTTATTATGGGGTTGTTAAAATTTGCATTTTCAATGTGATTAGTCACATGAAGAATAGCCGGTTCATTATAGTTACTAGTTAGGGACAACTAGTATTAAGCCGCCGCGTTGCAGCAGGGCGTAAAATTATGCAAATAGTACCTATGTTACATTCGCCAACGACCACTAACATCGAAAAACTTGTATTAAAAAAATAAAATTGAACGAAAAGTAAGGTAAAACATTAAAACAATAACTTAATCGATGTAGGAGCCGCACGTTGCAACGGAGCGGTTATACGGGAAGAAATAGGTGTAACAACATTGAACCACACACATATGATATGATATGTTAACTCTCAAAATTTTGACCGAAATGCAAAACGAAAAATTTATAATAACTAAAGTTATAGAGAGCTAAAGCTGAAAGTAAAAAAATTATAGGGGTTAAAATGTAAGAATGTAAAAGTATTGGGTTTAAAATAAAAAGGTTAAAAAAGCAAAAGATGTGTATAATTTCTAATGCTTAAAATACAACAATATATGCAAACTTAAGTTAGTAATTAGTATATATTAAATTATGGAATTTTATATTGATCTCAAAAATCAACAATCTTACATCTAATTTGTCCTGACTATCCAAATATGATTATTTTGACCCAAAGTGATTTAAGATGGAAATGATAGATGGATTACCCAAACACTCCCAACTTATGATTGTGACATTGGATTGTCATCACCTTAAACTCACGTTGATTACCTAAACACTTAAAACTTATTATTGTGACATTGGATCATCATCACCATAATCGATTAAACTCACGTTGTCACACTCCCAATGTGTCATTGTCTTGTAAAAGTCAACTCCATCTGTCCCATGGATTTACAACATTCTTCTTTTAGGAATATCTCCCAAGAATTGCTACATTTCTTTCTTGAAAAGATTTATAAGGTACAATTACATCTTTGCCCATTACTAATATTTGCACAATATTAATAGGATTGGTTGTTGTGCACGTGATTTGACATTTTAACGGTGCATGAAATGATTAGTATGTTTTGTGAAACCCTGTAATTTTCATATTAAAATGGTCTAAGTAAGTTGCCTGACATGTAACAACAGGTAAGCTGCAAGGTCATTAATGTCAGATCTGGAGATGAGTTACCTGAAAAATGTAGAGAACTCATGATGCATTTTGAGACCCAAGGAACACCCATCATGATCGGTTAGTGAAATATCCTTATTATTGAATCAATTCGGGTCGTTTTTTATCTCAAATGGGGCAAATTAGGAAAAAAACTGAAAGGGGAATAGGTCAACTCAGTGGAAACTCGCTTATAGCCTGTTTTTAATCCATACAGCCCGTTTGATTTATTGTAATAATATGTTTTTGTAATGATATACAAATGCAGGTGGTGGGGTTCTTGCATATACCCTTTTGGGAGTTGATTACAACGACACAAATGGTGATTGTGCATTTTTAATACTTGATCCTCACTATACTGGTAGTGATGATTTAAAGAAAATAGTAAACGGTGGATGGTGTGGTTGGAAGAAAGCCATCGACAGCAAGGGGAAGCATTTTTTTCTGCAAAATAAGTTCTACAATCTCTTGCTCCCACAAAGACCAAACATGGTTTGATTTGAAGGATTTCAACATAATCAGTGCATTAGTAATCTTAAACTTTCCAAAGAACCCCTTAAGAGGATGTGCAAACTAGACAGTGTTCTTGACATCTACAAATGGTACTAAATGTTTTTCACTTGTTTTGTTGTTGAGTACTGTTTTGGTCAAATGTTACCAATCACCTGTTTTTATCTAAAGAATCCAAAAGTGGAATCTAAAAGGGTGTGCGAAGTAGTTGGTGTTCTTTACTTTTACAAAATGGTCCTAAATGTTTTCACTTGCTTTATTTGATGATGACCATTTCTGATGATGCTGCGTTATTATTTCTCTTTTTCAGTTGTGGGTCATGTTTATACGGTTTGGGAAGAACTATGTTACACGTCTAAAGTAGTTTAGCTTAGAATTGGCATGTTGTAACAGTGGAGGGACCATTATTGTGATAGCGTAAAGGCGTAACAAACGACTAACTAAAATTGGTTAGTCGCTAATGATAGTATTAAAAGGGATGAAAACGATAATAGAAAGCATGTGATGATTGATTGAATATCGAATTCTTCTTTCTTTTATTAGTTCTCTCTTTCTAACGTAACTAACTAAAAGTCTTGTTTGCCTGATTCGAGTATTAAACGGAACCAGGTTTGTGGGTTACAAGTTGCGACTATTAAGCATACACTATTATCAGTTAAATCTTTGATGGGTTTATATTTGTAACTTTTTTTTCAGAACAGTTACTTTGTTAACACTTTGGGCTGTAAACGAGCTGAGCTGAGTCAGGTTGGGCTCGGGCTCGTTTATAAACAGAGGCGAGCCGGCTTGGATTGTTTATTTTAATGAGCTCAAAGTCCGAGCTTGGTTCTCGACTCGTCTATAAATGAGCCAAGTCGAGCCGTCTCGCGAGTCAACTTTTTTATTTTTATTATTTTTATTTTTCATTTTTGTATATGTTTATATATATAAATTATATTTCTTACATTTTTTTTTATTTTGATTTGTTGAAAACAATTATATAAGATTGTGAGTATAATCATGTTTTTCTACTTTTATAATTTAGGTTTAAATTTAAATGAGCTAACAAGTGAGCCAATGAGCCAACTAACACGAGCCACAAACCGAGCTGACCTTGGCTCGAGCTCGGCTCGTTTACAAACTGAGCCGAGCCAGCTCGGTTAAAAACGGGCCAATTTCGAGTGAACTTTTTTCAAACTACTTTCAAACAAGTTACGAGACACAGAGATTTTTGAACAACCATACTAACACCTATATCATATACTTTGCAGGATTTAACTATTTTAAAGCCGATTTTGTAGTTGAAACTAGTTATTCTAGAAGGGAAATCAATAACAGAAATAGTAGTTATGACAACTTTTCTTTAAATGCCAGGAATAATGTTTCATTTATTAACATGGATCTAACCAAGGATTACAAACTCCTCTCACATACACTAGAATATACACCTCTTAACAAATTACTCAAGCCAAGGTTCTTCTTCTTTACCCAAAGATGGCCTAGTGACTTTATATCTTCCATCAGCTTAGATGAAGGGACGTTTTTCGGATCGAAAATTTATTATTATGTGTCTTCCATGTAGAACACGAGATAAAGATAATTGCATGAATTGCCTTTTTTTACGATACGTAGACTTTTATACCTCCAATAGTTATGGTAACTATAGCTAACATAGATAAACGGATTGTAAAATCGAATGATTAATAAAATCAAGTTCATCATGATTAAGAAAGGTGTGTGTAACTTCGTTTCTAATTTGAGTATATCTTTTAGGTATTGCTTGTATGCCTAAAATTGAAGATGATATTGCTGGAGGATGTAATAGTTTGATTACAACATATAGAGTTCACAAGAAATTGTAGAAATCGAACTGGTTCGTGAGCTCATACTAATAAAAAAAACCCTAATAATAATGTATTTAAATAGATTGCATAGTTAATCTGGATATATGAACTGACTAATTGATGTGCTAACAGGGTCATTTAGTTTGTACTTTTGTCTAGTGATATGCACAAGTGTTTAAGCATTGTGTAGCTTTTAAATGTTTGAATTATACACATTTGCTTACTGACTCTGAAATCAGATGGTGGGGGTGATAAGGTGGTGTTGCATTCTTTCATCATGAAGTTGTTAACCATGCCTTGGTTCTAGCCATGGAGAATCGTATGGGTGTTTAAAATATCCGACATTCGAAGATATCCAAAATCCGATCCATGTTCAAATCCGAATAAATCAATCTAAATCCTTATTCGGATATTCGCATCTCATCCGAATCGAATTCCTTATTCAGATTTCGGATATAATAATATTTTTATTCGAGTTATTCGGATATCTGATTAATCCGAATAAAAATTCAACTATGTTTCTAGTCCAATAATTATTACAAATTATCTATTATGTTTTCAACTTAATACTTAAGAATCTTAGACATATTTTATTAATGTAATTCTAACAATTATACAACAAATGGTTGTTGTTTTAAATTGAAGATTTTAATTTTCGGTTTCCATACAATTATATATTATATTTAGTTAGTGTTCAATTCAAATTTGTTATTTCTGGTTTTATATATTTTTTTGTGCTTTTAAATTGATAAAAGAGTAAATTACGCTTTTAGTCCCTATGGTTTGGTGGTTATAACGCTTTTCATCCAATAGTTTAAAAACGTCCGGTTTAACCACTATGGTTTAAAATATGTATCAATCAAGTCCAAGGCATTAACTACCATCCATATTCTCTGTTAAATTTGTGTAAAATGACTAATATACCCTTGGATCTAAATGGTTACTAATTACAAATAACATGAAACAAATATATTAATTAACTAAAAAAATTCTTAAATCTACATTTAATAAAGCTATTCAGATAGTAAGACAACACCACCAAACATTTCACCTCATTGTCGACCACCCTCCCACCGGTTACCACAATGTCATCGGTGACCCCATCACCATAGCATCACACTCTCCGGCAAGTAGATCGGCCATGGCGCCGGTCACCTCACAGCCACCACCCCCTCACACTAGCATCTCACCTACCCATCTTCATCTTGTGATCCCCTTCTTGCTGTGTGAACCTTCATCGCCACCATTACTGCCCCTCCTTCAACCATAGCATCACACTCTCCAGCGAGTACATCGGCTGTGAAGTCGGTCACGTCACAACCACCACTGTCACACCCTCAATTTCCACAAACGGGATAATACCATTAGGCGCGTGACATACCTAGATCTTAGCCATTAGTTACACCAAACGACGCAACAAGTACAAAAACATAATTACTCGTTTAAAATAAAGTTTCCTAAATTCTAGAATTTGATATGAAAACATAAAGTAAGTTGCGGAAGCATATAAGTTTACGATTCAAACGGCGCAAACACGCGCAAAGCCAAATAAGTAGAATATGTAGAAAAATGCAATTGTTCTTTGTCGACCAAATAAATGATGAATGATGTGATGCAATGATCCTAGACGTGCTCGCTTAAGAACCTGAAAGAAACATGCTAAAGTGTCAACACAAGGTTGGTGAGTTCACAGGTTTATCAGAAAAAGTAAACAGTAATAATGAAATCCAGATTAAGTAATCAAAGCATATAAGTAGGTAGCTAGCCTACAACAAGTCACTATGTGCATGAAGTTCGCGACCGAGCTGGCAGTAATAATATAATGAATGCCCTGGCTGTGGATACCAGACCACAACACTGTAAAATAGGCTAACCATTCACCCGTTTGACCTCCAGTCAAGCTAGCACGACTAGCTCGGGTGGGGTTTGTCAGACCCAGTAGATCTACTAACAATCACCTTGCTAATACCATATTAACGGTCCGATGAGGCGTAGTGGTATCTCAATAGTAAACCAGTATATACAGTATTATTAATCTAAAGCATTGTACGTTTATGAAGACAACATGTTTCTCTCCCCCAAAAGAGAGTATAGTATGAAAGTGGGGCTGAGAACTCACCTTAAATGCACAACAACAAAGTAATATAAGGAATAGATAATTAGGTTCCCCGATAACCTGAATTTCATTTAACATGTAATTAATATCAATTATTAATTATGAACACAAAGATTTGTATGGTTTCGCGTTTCCCGGCTCGGGTATGTAGCAGGTTATTAGTTGTTTCCATTTACATGCGGGTACACTCAACAACAATCCCTCAGATAAATAAAACCCAAATATTTCTTTTATTATATATGTAATCTATCATGTAAAAAGACACTTTTTATGCATTTTAATTATATATTTTTTTATAATGAAACTCATACGTTTAAAAAAAACTTAATCCATACATGACAAACACGTAACAACCCAACCATAACACACTCACATGTACTAAATA
>BJCM01265160.1:0-26339 GCA_018326385.1 Flaveria bidentis
CTCCCTACCGACTGCTGAGGCGCTGACCTCCGACACTCAGACATGTAACCCCTGACCTCCAGCACTCTGACATGCGACCCCGACCTTCGGCAATTAAACCTGCAATAGTCTAATCGTGCATCCCATCTTCGACAATCCGCCTCCGAAGTGGGAAGTCCGACCTTGTTCGAAGCCTGACATTGTTCAGTTATTCCTAATCGCGATATCTTGAGGTTAGATTTTTTTATATAATTTGGTTTTTAAAAAACATTTCCATAAACATTGGTGATAATAATACGGTTAGAACTTGAAAGTTAAAACTTTTGAATGAATTACTAGTTTTGCTTTAAATATAAAACGAAACCAAACAAAACCTAGCAAAACCGAGAGCTGGGTTTAAAACCGAACCGAGTTCGAGCATGAAGAATGCGCTTGAATTTGTAAATTCGAACCGAACCGAGCCGCTCGGTTTGAAACCGAACCGAGTTCGAGCGGAGTTACGTTCGATTTGGTTCGGTTCATGAAGAACCCTAATTTTAAAGGGAACATTATAACTCATAAGGGTAATGTAGCTCTTCTGAATCTAAAAGGTCGAGACTTCAAATCATTAGATGATCATATATTTTATCTGTAGATCGAAGTAGATTAAAAGTTGATTAAAATTAAAAAATAAATAAATTGGTTATTTGATTGATTGAAAAATTACTGTTCGTTTAAAACCCCACTAATAACCTAATATCAGTCTTAAAACTAATTACCATCATTCAATTCAAATGTATAAAGGAGATGTGATTTATAAAACAAAATAATTTATATAAGTTTGTTTAATATTATGGGAAAAAAATGCATGCGGTGTCAAAATAATTAGTTTGAACAATTCTTCGACCTCTGCATATGGTTTTGGACTTAGAACATGTGTTATTTGCCAATTAAAGCATAACGTATAATGTATTTATATAGAAAAGAAATATCAAAATTCTATTATAACAAGTAAAGAAAAGAAAAAAATTGAATCAAAAGTTTACACAATATATATGTCTATGTTTTTGATTAAATATAAGGTTGAGGCGTGTATAAAATTTTAAAGAAAAAATCTAACATCTAACATGTTATATATTTAATGAAACATAAATTATTAGATTTATGTATCGTTGCTAATATAATAACTAATATAAATTGAAAATATTACATATCACATGCTATAATCATCCTTCATTTGGACATACACCCGTAATTTATGTCTACGCTTTTCACACATTTGAAGTCTACATTTAGAAATGTATGCTATTTAAAAATTACGGTTATTATAGGTCTTTAAATTTGAGAATTATTGATTATTTGAAAATACACTTTAATGATAATGCTTTAACATACAATCTTTAAAACTTATAAAAACGGTTCAAAGAAGTTTTATTAAATAGTAGAAAATAAAAAACCACTTATAGTGGATGGTTGAATATTTTAATTTACTCGCTTCACAAATCACGACTATAATATACTTTCTTTGTTCCATGAAAATAATTCCACTAGTTCTTTATTTAATGATTCTCGTATAAACTTATTTAGAAACTGTAAGAATTTATAATTTACTAATCGTAAGTGTAATACTTTTACACCGACGGTCATGCATGGTTAAAAATCACCTCGTATGAGCATCTTTAACGTGGACATCATTTGTGTATTTTTATTTACTTATTATGTTTTCATTAATTAATTTAATACAACATTAAGATATATTATTAAATTTCTCAATATTATCATAATAGGTTATAAATTTCAATTAATTGATACAAGTATATACATGAGAATATAGAACACTGGTAAAGCTCAAGTTAAAATTAATATATTTTTACATATGTAAAGATTATAATTGAGGTCAAGACCAAAAAAGATAAGAATCCATCAAGAAACAAATCATATTTATGTTTAGGAACAGAAATAAACTGTAGAACACATCAATCATCACAACTGGAATATAAGCTTTTATCGATATCTAAGGTACGAACTCGTGACATGCAAGTACATACACATAAAATCCGTTAAGTAACTCATACCACACAACAAAATAGAAATGATTTCATGGCTCGAGCAAGAACTTATGTATGTCAATGCGGATATAGTCTTGACGTATGAAACAAGATCATCGAGCCCTATCAGGAGAAAAACTATAAGATTGTGTTGTGCATTATTAAACAATTACTTATACAAATACAATAAGGATAATTACCAAAAATATATAATTTAATCGTAACTTTTGGTTATGAGGCAAAATAATAAATTTTATTCATGCAGCAAATCATAACTAATATATTTATCTGATTATGACTAATATATTATTTTCAATATATAATACTAATATGCCCCTCAGGCTAGACGTTGTTTTTATTAGATGTCTAGCTTAAAACATATAAGAAAAAACAAATTCATCTTTTGTTTTTTATTCTCCATCTCCATTCTCATCTTTGTTGTAATTTATAGTAACATTTTAGTTATATTCAAGATTGATGTTTGAATTTAGTTAATTTCACTGTCTAAAATCTAGAGTTGATATGTGATTTGAATTTGTTTTAGCTTTTAAAACTAAGGATTACTGGATTAGTATTTGATCTAAGTTTATTCCAATTTTGTTCAAGTATTCAACGTCTCATATATCAAAACTACTTCATAATTCATCTAACCGTGTATATGATTTTATCTATACATATAAAACATGTGTGAGTTAAAAACAAATTCCACCTAGAGGTTCATGTGCAAGAGCTAACATGTGTATGGTTTCACCAGTTTTAGGCACTTGGCCAAAATATTTCATCTTCCAACATATATTTTTAATGAAATTGAAATAAATAAAACCAAATACGTATTTGCATTGACCTATACATTTGTTTCACTATATTAATAACCTTGATTTAAATATTAACAATAAACAGATACTTTGATAGCACTAGTATACATAATTTTGTAATAAAACAATCAAAACCCAATAGTATAACTAATTAAAACTAGATTTAATGTATGGATCAATTTCCACCAACAAAGTACTAGAAAAAGAAAATGGTAGATATGAAGTTTTTGGTAAAGAAATGATAGATGAAGGGGATGTTTTGACTTTTGAATGTTTGGTCAGCTTCTCAATAAACTTTGGGTTTGAAAATGGCTTTTACTTGTGGTGCACCTTGGGTGGATTTTCCCACCTTTTTAGGTATTTTGTGCATTTCTAATTCATCTAATTAGTGATATAATAGTGGACTCCCAATAATTTTATTCAAACTGCAGGTAATAATGCAATAATTTTACTCATACAATTGAAGTTACATGTTGCTTTGAGTTTAATATGAAAATATGATGACAATGTTGCCTATACTCAACATGTTTTAAACAAATAGTTTAACCTAGTGTAATCAATTAGTAAAATACTTTATACAACATGAGACTAATTTGATCGCCATTAATGCAAAGAAATCTTGAATCTAAACTTCTCTGGTAACTCCATAGAGTTTGAGTATTTATATTAAAATACCGATTGTGTGAATCAAATTGTGACAAATTACGTATGGTGCCTTGGTTCATACAAATATTATTTTTTCTCATCGCTTTACAAATTGAAGTACATTGAACAATAGTTAACTCGAATAGTCAATCCGTTCATGAAAAAAAACTCAAATCATCAATCGTGATGATATACAATTGATCCACACATGATTTAAAGTTCCCAATATAATTTGAAAAATACAATAGAATCACAATGTAATTATTTTTTGGAGGGAAGAGAGGAAGATTCTTTAATAACAAACTATGGTTTTGAAACTGGAAATAGATTCTTAAAATTTGTTTGATACTTGTTATATCGTATTAGATTCATTGGTAATTTCAAATGTTTTAAGTAAGATAATCAAAGTGGTAAAAAGTGGTTAAACTATACAATTAAATACCTC
The DNA here is from genome assembly GCA_018326385.1 of Flaveria bidentis. Lineage (NCBI taxonomy): Eukaryota > Viridiplantae > Streptophyta > Magnoliopsida > Asterales > Asteraceae > Flaveria > Flaveria bidentis. Next base: position 3,912 of record BJCM01265160.1, read on the forward strand.
TAATAAGACAAACTTTTGTCAATTAACAAATAAGTATGCATATTAATGAGGCACATCGTATTGATTTTTAAAACCCAAAATGTAAAAAAGAGAAGGTATACATAGTAAAAAAAACCAAAAACTAAAAACTTGACAATAAATGACTACCGTCGGGTTGGATGGAATATTTGCATGTGATTGGGTGAGAATGGAGAGTAGGGCCCGTTATTTTATTACACCATTTTTTTTTTTTTATTAACAATTTCTACATTGACGTTTTTCTTGAAGGTGAGAATAAAAAAATTAATTAATAGTTACTATACGTCTTTTTTTCAAGTAATCGCACATTGCTTTTAGGTTTTTTCTAAAAGTTACAGCTTTTTGCTAACTTTTAACCTTTTTTTGATTATTAATCTTTTAGTTATAAATGGTGGCCTGTTTTCGTCCACGGGCCTTTTATTTAAATAAATAGTGATTGAAACAAATATTTTACTATATCGTATGTTTTTTATTTAATAGAATAATTTAACTTTGTGTGTCAAAAATAGTACACAAGAAATATATCATGCAAAAAATCGGCCGAACTAATGAGGCTCCTGGTCAGAAGTTCATACGCCATGGAAGTATCCTTTTAAAAGACCTTATATATAATTTATAAGTAATGATTAATATCTATTAATGAGTATTTTTTATCATATTAGTGTCAAATCATCATTATCTTTTTGTTGAAAATATAAGTAGTGGTTGATACTCCTATAACGTTCTTTTATCATTATGAATTTGATGATTTGTGGCGTTATAATAATAATGTTCCTTTAAACATAACGGCTCACCGTAACGGTGATGGGGCATTATGTGATATTATGTATAAGTTTAACGCCCATTAGACATGATCTAACAAGTTAAGTAGGTTTCATAACATTATATGAGTTTAAAGTTTGAGTAGGTGTCATTTATGTTATTGGTTGATACTATAATGTGTAAGGTAAAGTTATATTAATACGAAATCCATAAAACTAATCATATTTTCTACAAAAATACAAGCATGCGATTAAAAAATTGAAAAAACACCAATGACGAGTCGATATGAGTATATTATTAAGATGAGGATTATTATTTTGTTTATATAAAATTATATTTTTATCAAACAGCTCATATATGCATTTACATTTAGCATTTAACTAGTAATTATACCCACGCGTTGCGTCGGCGTCGCACGCGACATAATAGTGTAAAGACTACTATTGTCTCGACTTGTTTTTAAACTTAATTTACGTCGAAGCGTTGAGTTACTCAAATTTATATCGGTGAACGAAAACATATAATATTTGACCTCACTTGTTTTCAAATAAATTTACGTCGAAACATAGACCAACTCAAAACGTACATAAGAATTAGTACAAAACGTTTTATATTTGACCTAGCTCATTTTTGACAAAATTGACATCATAACGTAGACGAACTTGAATATACACCGACACGTACATAACATATGGACGTAAGAAGTTAGATATTTTAAGTAAAAATATACATAAGATAAACCTAAAGTTTTAAAAACTCAAAAGGGTTAAAATGATGTTTCTTAAAGTTTTATAAAAGCCTTATAGGGTTTCTTAAAGCATATATAAAACTTTGACTAATACATAAAAATAAAAAGATCCCCATCTTTTGAGCAAATAACCATTATGCCATCAACATGATGTTCAATATATACTTGTACTTGATGCATTAAGGTTCTTTATTATAGTTTTTAAAGTATTAATAATATGTCACATTATTATTCTAGTATAATTTTGGGTTCATACTTTTATTTACTACACTATATTCGAAATTTGATACATTGTTTGAACGGACCATCCCTGAAATGTTCATCTTAGATTACACATCAAATATCAGTTTTAAATTTCTTTTAACAGTCATAATATCATACACTAAGTAAAAAGAAAGGAAACTAAGAGAACATTTGGTACGCAAGATTTCAATAGAATTTGAATGGAATTGAAATTTGAATTTCATTGGTAATTGTGTTTTGTTGAAAGAAATTTGTGAGAATTAAAATTTGAATTCCATTTTGTACGTGTTTTGTTGAGAAATGAATTGGAATTAGAATTAATTCTCTCAAATTTCTTCTAACGAAGGATTTCAAAATCCTTTCAAACGTTGAAGTATTTCAAATTCCACCAATCCCCGTCTCTACCATCAACCGCCACCTACCACCCCGCTCATCGCCAACCGACATTACCGACAACCCTGACCGCCGAGGTCCGCCACTCGCCTACCCCAACCGCCGCCGCCCCCCGCCTATTTCTACGCCCCCGCCAAGGTCCACCCCTGACCGCCGACCACCGCCACCTACCACTCCGCCAACCGACCGCCGCCGCCCCCGATCGTCTATCACCACCGCCCACCCCCAATCGCCAACCTGATGCCGCACAACCCTAATGCCGACAATGGTCGCCTACTGTTTACCCCCGACCGCCGCCACCCCTAACCGTCGAGTATCGCCAACCTCCGTTACCGAACTGTGTCTCGACACGGTGGGGTATGGTCAGTTTTCAACAACGGGGGCGGTTGGTGGTCGCGGTCGATTTTCGGTGGCGATGGTGGCGGCGGTCGGTGGTATGTAGCGGCAATGATCGTGGTCATTGAGGTGACTGTTTGTAACATGTGATAAATTCCAATTTTTTTATAAGTGTTTTGTTCATTTCCAATTCCTTGATAAATTCCAATTTCTTTGAATTCTAAATCCTATGAAAAATATTGAATTTCAAATGCAATTCCTTTAAAATTTCAATTCTATTTACAACAAATTCCACGAACCAAACGCTCCTAATTCTAGAATTCACAAGTTCATCTAAAATTTTCAATTCACTTGTGGCATTTAGTTGCTTTCTAGAAGGAGATACAACAATATCAATATCAATAGATTAAACAAAATAAAAATAAAAATAGGAACTAGTTTTCATATTAAATATCAGTTGGCACTCGGGGACTATAAAATATTGTGGCGAGGTTTGGATCGCTGGTGACGTGGAACAGAGTAACATACGCGTAAACAAATTTACAAACATGTCTTATTTTATATGTTTTATTTTCTCTCGCATGTGTTTTATTAATTGTATGAGTATAATGTTTTTTTTTCTAAAACATGTATCTCTGTTCAGATACAAATCTAAACATATGTCCAAAAATATGCTTAACAATTAGAATGTGAGTTATAGCAAAACCAAAGGTAAAGATGAGAGGAAAAAAATATTTAAATATCATGTGTCAAGGATTTAATAGGTTTTGACACATATTTAGGGTTAATTTGTAATAAACACATATAAAAATAGTGTATTTTATATTTTACTTAACATTGATGACAATAGACAGTGATAAACTAGTAATACTAGTATGATTACTAATCGAGAACAAAAAGAAGAGAAAAGATTGAGGATCATAAACTACCATTAGATTACTAGCATCGCTAATAACACAAAGAGAAACACCAGGGTAGAAAAAACTAAGACACTAAGATAAATTCACACTCATTTTTTAATTAAGAAAACCAAACCTTTATGTTGTGTCTTCAAAAGATCCTAATACTTTTTATGTCAAGTCTGCCCCTAAAAACCTTTAATATTTATCCGTCCTCAAGAAGTCGTATCACTGATCATGTCTTCGAAGAGATGCAAGTCTAACAAATTTCATCTAATATGTTCATCTTCGGTTTGAGTTTGTTTCTACTATTCCACCGAGGGTTTCCATGGTTCACTGGCATCGTAACTTGTCTCCTCTGCTCATGTCCAGACCATCATAATCTCTCATCTCTTATTTCATTTGACATGCATGCCACTCCCGAATTGTCCTGAAACCCTTTTTTTGTATATCTAATCTAACCTTGTATATCCACGTATCCATTCTATTATTATTCTCTCTACTACCTCCAACTTTCACGCTTGTGCCTTTTTGATGGCCCAACAATCAATTACATATAGCATAATTGGACAGAGAACTTTATAAAACATTAACTTCAATCCTTTTGAGAGTATCTTGCCACGCAAAAATCTTGTAGGTGCTCTCCACTTGCAAGAACATGTATAAAGAGAGTAATGTCTTCCTCATTCGTTATTTAGACAAAACTTATAGCCATTGTAAAATTCTGATCTCAAAAGTTGTTGCTTCATCTCACTTGTGACTAGATACACCAACATAGTATGTGTGTTATGTTTATGGGAAGCAAACTGTTTTGGCAAGTACACATGTCATTCTAACATAAGTGTTTTTAAAAAAAAATTTGAATTGATTATTTAACACGCATCACCAACTCAACCGTCTAGGCGTCTAGGGCATGTAACATGCATGTTTTTCGCAATATGTCCATATAAGAATACACATATAGTTGTGTCAAAGATCCATTCCACAGGCATATCCGTAGAATATGTGGCATTTGCTATTGATTATATATGACTTGCTTGAAATTATTTGATGTGACATAGGAGTTACATGATTAAATCATAGTTATAAAAGAAACATGCAAACCCCAATACATACAATTCAAAATAAAACATTAAAAAGTTTCTTAGATTGGAGTTTTGGTAAACTAACATTAGTATTTGGGTTTTGCTTAAGATAAATTTCGAATTGAAATATAAATGTATTGTGTTAGTGAATTTAAGGTATTTTCCAGCTACATGTCATTTTAAGTAAAATGTTAGCCAAAATTACGACTAAGAGATGGTGTGACGTCATATCTTTTTGTATTCAACAATTTATAAACAGTTTATAAGCATTTCGTGAATGACTTAAATCCCACTTGACTATGGGTGAGTGTGGGAACACCTAACCATGGTTGCAAATTAACCAAACTTTGAGTCTTCTCTTTTCCCCCTGCGTATATATACATCTCCTCTGTTTTGCAATCTATTGACAATTGAATTGACCCTTCATCCTCATCATTCTTCTCTCTCTCTCTCTCTCTCTCTCTCTACAACTTCATTCTATAAAGAAGAGAAAAAGTTACTCAAGATTCATAAACTTAAAGAGAGTTAATTTGCTTCTGAATTTTATCAACAATGTCAAACACTCTACGATTTCTCGCATTCTGTTTATTAATCGTTATCGCGATTGGGGCTTCGGTCAATGCTGTTGACAGGTGAATCATGTGTATTTGATTGTAAAATTAATTTGATTGATTGTTGATTCATTGAGGATATATGGTTATTTGATTGTTTTCTGTTTTTGTGATTTCAGTGGGGAAGATGAACATGAGTTGCAGAGGTTAGTAAGCAATGCGACGAATGCGAATAGGTTAGTAAGTAGTTACACTTGATATACCCGATATTTCTTTGTTCGAGATCTTAAATTTAAGCAATTGTGGTTTAATTTGAGTGATAACAGAGTTGCAATTGAAAGGAATGATAATGCTGTTGATGATCCAGAAATGGTGGCTTCTATGGTTAACATGTGAGTATGTTATCTTTGTTTTCTCTATTCTCATTGTTGATGACATTATAACAATTTTTAAATTATATTGACAAGGTAGAATTAATGAACTATACATCTAACTTGTGTGATGTGATATACGAAGAGTGATACTATTCACGACACATATTTATAAAATAAGCTTGTATAGGAAGTTGATAATGATTTATAATCATTAATTAAAAAGAACATGTTTGTACCAATTAAGCTTTAAAGGCAACTAGTGTCTTAATAGTTTTGTTAAATATCACATGGTCCGTATGCTATATCAATCCATAGAATTGTCACGTTATAAGTTTTTAATTATTACATTTTTTTATGGTAATTGACGTAATGCCCTTGTCTATATAATGGTCCATATGTTCTTTAGTTGAGTCTCACTTTTAACATTAGTTTTTCCCTTTCTTTTTTAATTTAAATGAAATATTCCAAGCGAACGTACCATCAAAATGTATCAATAGACGTTGGTTGGTATGAACCGAAGCCCCAACTATGCAATGTAGAGACAAGTGCCACCTTCGTTTAATCACGAGTGGTTGGTTTAAGGTCTCCTCTATTTCATCATATTCTCCTCCTTCACTTGTTAAAAAACCTTGATATATAGAACAACATTGTGTTGCACACAATGCTTTCTACCAATCTATCAAGATCATGATTTTGAAATACAGTTACTAAAATCAAATTTCCAGTTTGTAACTTATAAATGAAAAAAATGTCTGATAATCCAGTTTCACCCTAATTTTTCCGCAAAATCTAAACCAAATTCAACTCAAAACACCTCAAAAATATTATTCTTGAGAAACTCTCACTCCTTATGTATTATTTTTATAATTTGCTCGTTTTTTTTCTTAATTATTTAATCCCCATGACTCATGTCTCGAGACTAATATTAATAAAAATAGCATAGTAGTGGGGTTTGTATTGTTGTTGAACCAAAGATGCAATCTCCAGTGACAGAAGTGATATAATGTTCACATGTGACCTACCTTATTAACCCAAACAATGTTGAAATCTGCATGCATGTACATTAAATTCGATTGCAAAACGCCACATTCTCACCAGTTTGACTTGGACCCACGAAATGGACCCTTTGATCTCCAGATCTAACCTGCAAACTCTCGTGGGAAGATCATAAACTTGACGGTTTCATTTAATGTCATTTTCGATTTATCATTCACATTTCACCCCACCGACGTTACTTTAGATCGATCTTATTGTTGTCAATATACATCTATTTTGCTATCAAATTAATGTGGTTTACGTATATAGGCTGTATAATGACGGGATGAAAAAATTTATAAATTACTTTTGAGCATCACTTCCTCTCATAACCGATGCGATTCAGTACTTTTAAATTGTATATTTGCATTCATTTGAATCGGTCCGCGAGTGATTGCGCGAGTGTTATATGTATTTTATGTCACACCACTTTCTTATGGGTTGTTTGACAACCTTTTACTGACCAACTCTAAAAAGTTTGATTAAATAAGATGTGGTATATACATCATTTAGCATGTCTTTTTAAACTTGAATAGCCTGTAACTTACCTATTAAGAGGCTCAATGAAGCATTAAAAGATGATTTTAAAGTGAATCAAACACTTTCTACTTGTAATCGATTTAGAGGTATCCTCTTAAAGGACGACTACCAAGTTATAGATAATTATAAATTCTTCTAAGTTTTTGAAGTTCATATTCTTTTCGGATGACAAGTTATAGATCTTTCAAGAAAAAAAAATAATTAGAATAGTTTTTTTTACAAGAAAGACTCGAAACTAAAACTTTGCTTAGTTGCTTTAAAATAGGTTGAGCCACCTTTAAAATTTTAGGGGGAATTAAATATATCTCTCTCCACTTGAAAAATTACATATTTTCTTAAAACACAAGTTTTTAATGCATAAATATAATTCTTTTTAAGTATGATTTGAAAAAATATGTAATTTTACAAGTTTAGATGAGATATCTGTAATTCCCCCGTTAAAATTAACTAGGGGTATAAATCTTGTGTGGTTTGTGGGTTGTCAAAGTTTCAATTTTCACGTCGAATTGTTCAACCTAACACTAACACTTGAACACAAGTCATACTTTTATTTTCAAAATGGCTCATTTAACCTACATAATTAAAATATGTCAAGCTAGTTGACGGGTAGTAATCAATATGTAAATGTGTGAATCGAGTTGATGGGTTATGAAAAAGGGTTCAATGGGTCAAAATAGTTGGTTAATCAACTTTAAATAAACATGTTAAATTCGTCAACCGGGACAACCGGTTTATAAATGAATTATATACAGCAAACCAAAATCTAATGAATTTTGTGTCCTGTTTTGGATCATGTGACACCCTTCATTTTGACAATTATCTTTTATGATAGCTTTATTGAAAACCTGAATAAATGTTCCTATACATCATAGTAGAAGAATTACATTATTGGAAATCATTAATGGTTTTGTACAATACACAGGAGCATTCGTAACAGCACAGAGAGAAGAAAACTAGGTTTCTTATCATGCGGCACAGGAAACCCGATCGACGACTGCTGGCGTTGTGACAAAAACTGGCAACGCCACCGCAAGCGCCTGGCAGAATGTGCAATTGGGTTCGGACGGAATGCAATTGGCGGTCGTGACGGTCGGTACTATGTTGTAACCGACCCTAGTGATGACGATGCTGTAAACCCTAAACCCGGAACCCTAAGACATGCTGTAATCCAAGACAAACCTTTGTGGATCATCTTTAAAAGAGACATGGTTATCACCTTAAAACAAGAACTGATCATGAACAGTTTCAAAACAATCGATGCTCGGGGTGTTAATGTTCATATCGCGAACGGGGCTTGCATCACGATCCAATACGTTACGAATATTATTATTCATGGTTTGCATATTCATGACTGCAAGCATACAGGTAATGCTATGGTTCGAAGCTCCCCTACGCACTACGGTTGGAGAACAATAGCGGATGGTGATGGGATTTCAATCTTTGGAGGAAGCCATATTTGGATTGATCATAATTCGTTATCGAATTGCGCTGATGGTCTGATTGATGCTATCATGGGTTCAACTGCTATTACCATATCTAACAACTTATTCACTCATCATAATGAAGTATTAACTATTTGACCTTAAACAATTGTATCTATTTGCATGAACTGATATTACATGAGAAGCTAATGACATCTGTTCGGGTTCGTAGGTGATGTTACTGGGTCATAGCGATTCATACACGCGAGACAAGGTTATGCAAGTGACGGTTGCATACAACCATTTTGGCGAAGGTCTTGTTCAGAGAATGCCAAGGTACATAACAATATGATATTATGATGAGACTTGTTTCGACTCGCAATAAAAAGTTACTTGTTCTGATCTGAACTCATTATGATCTGATACCAAACGCTCCTGACCCGCTCATCTGCAGGTGTAGGCATGGGTATTTCCATGTTGTAAATAACGACTACACACACTGGGAAATGTACGCGATTGGTGGCAGTGCAAACCCAACCATTAACAGCGAAGGAAACCGTTACCTTGCACCAGATAATCCCAACGCGAAAGAGGTATTTATACACAAAACCCACAATCTTTTTGTTCTAATTTCCTTCACAAGGTCTTACTAGTTCGCCATTGTGGGTGCGTTCACTTGATACAGGTGACAAAAAGAGTAATAACGAACGGGGAATGGAAGCATTGGAATTGGAGATCAGAAGGAGACCTGATGTTAAACGGTGCATACTTCATACCAACGGGTGCAGGAGCAGGAGCCACTTATGCAAAGGCTTCAAGCCTAAGCGCTCAATCGTCTTCGGTGGTCGCCACTCTTACCTCCAGTGCTGGTGTGCTTTCATGCCGCCGAGGTAGGCAGTGCTAAATTAGTACTTTTGAAATGAAACACAAAAGGAAATAATCTTTTATTGTTTGTCAAATAGAATTATGATTATTTGGTCTGTAGTCTTTACTTCCCATTGCTAGAAGTTCAACCTCGGCCCTGCTCTAGTAGACTAGAGCAGGGCTAGAAGCGTTGTTCTCGATCACACGTTGAATCTTTAAGCTAAAAGCCTATCTATCACGAGTATGTAAATTTATGTACTTTACATGTAATTCTCTTGATAGAGTACAAGTAATCGGCATTTAAGTATGTTTAGTGAGTTGATTATTTCAGGAAAGTGGTTATTTGATATGAAATTACGGGCGAGAGGGTGTTTGGGCGTGTTTATATTGTTTGAAAGCACGTTTATCTGATGTTTGTCAAATTATGATTATTTAAGGATTTACATGTAATTAAAGAGGCCTTAAACTATCAGCATATAGTTGATCACAAATGGAATGGAAATAACAATGTGCATACTATGTGAGAGATAATAATAAGTAAGAAGCTTTTCCCTTCATTGAAAGCTCTCAATGGAACTTCCAAATTGTTTGATTACCATCATACACGAACCCAAATCGTTACAACTCGTATTAACATCAAAGCAATCGTCCCTCCATACGAGTGTTTAGCCTTGAAGTCATCAAACTAATCATAACAACAGCAACCACACCAGACCTTCTTCTACATCTCTTTAACCGTAGATCACACAAATTAGCATCATTTCCCTCATATACATAATACATCCAACTCAAATCTTGATTCCCCAAGATTAGGCAAAACCCCAGTACAATTATTATAAGAAAGATTCAATTTTTCCAACCCTAATCTTGATAAACCCTTGGGAATTGTCTAATTGACCCAGAAAACTTACTGTCACTAAGATCGAGCTGATTTAACCCATTAAATCCATCTATACATTCGGGCACAATTCCAGTGAAAAAATTACGCCCAAGGCCCAAAATCAAGAATCGATCAACTGTTACAGCTAGCATTTGGTAATCCGATATTAGGGATTGACTGCAATAACAAATTACCATGAAACCCTAAATGAAATCAGTTGATCATAGAGGTTCCAGATGGATACATGAACCGACGCATATTAACAAATTGTTACTGAAATCAATATTTGAAACGATGGGCTTTTGTTTTCTTTAAAATTAGTCGTTAGATGTGACCAGCGGTAAAGATTGAACTTTCTCGTAGGGAGCGAGATGAAATTATTTTATTTGGGGGTGAACTTAATATTTATATAAAAATTTATACTACCGAACAAAAAGTCTATACTACCGAACTAAAATTGAACACGACGAAAAAAAGAGAGGGGGCGTCGGCCCCCGTCTCCACTAACCGCCGCCGGTTGATGTGATCGGGTGCACATGAGAAATAACATGAAATTATGTTATTTTAATTTCTTTTGGGTTTTAAGCGGGGTATATTGCAGTTTTGTTTGTTATTTTAGGTTAAAGCATATAGGTTTTATTCTTGAACTTTTTGGGTATGATGAACATGTTATTTTTATACATAATAATTTAAAAAAAATTAAATATTAATGTTGAGTCGTTAATTGCTTCTTTCTCTCCATTTGAGATTAGTAAGGTTGTTTCCGCTTGACCTGATGGATTAACTTTTAATTTTTTAAAACACTTTCACTAATTTTAAAAAAGTTATTTCTATAAGCTCTTGCCACACAAGCAAGAACCAAGGATGCAATGCATCTTTCATTACCCGATGTAATTAGTTTAGGGGTAAGTAGAGTTTTAAGCATGAACTTCCTAGGGGCCATTACTTATTAATGAAATTTTTGCTTGGCTAAAAGGATGGAATTTAAAAAGCAACTTTTTTCCATCAATGATCTTTAACAAAAAATCAAGGTGAACTACCTTAAGACTTTATTAAAAATAAGAGGTAGGTCTTGGGTTTAAGTCCTACCTGAAACATAAAAAAGAGTGTTCCAGGCTAGGCTAGGTCAGAGGGTTTTCTCACATAAGGTGAGTTTCTTCTGACTGTTATTTTAGGTTCGAGACTGATGGGGACGGACTAATGTACGAGTTTTTCTTCGGGACGTGCCAGCCTAGCAACCCAAAGTTACATACTTCAACTAATAAATATAATCAGGTGGGCTTGTGGCCCGTTAGTAAACCAATTAGTAAGAAAAAAAAACAATGTTTTTCAATATATTGATGTTGAAAAAGCGTTTGATACGCTAAGTAAAAGTTCTTGGACTCGACTCTTGACCGTAATACCGTATGGAGACCATGGATCACATTTTATTATTTTTTCAAATTTTGGGTTGGAGCAACCCAAATAGGAATATCCGGGCCTGGTGAGTGGATTTGTTAGGTGACTTGTTAAACTATGAAAATAAACATTCAATGGAATTCAGAATGATTATATATTTGCATTCTCACCTTTTGATTTGTAAGGGTATTAAAAACAATTAAACTGTACAATAAATCAAACAATACATCCTCTTTTATAATATTCAATAAACTTTTTCATCTCCTTTTGATTTTATAATCTTTTTATTTTGATAGCTAAATTTTCAGCATTCCAACTTTTATAACCTTTTAATTATATACCTTTTTTATATAATTGGGTTCTTTAATTTTCAATAAATAATGCAATTGAGATATTGTTTCAATTCCTAAAATTCATTTGGTTTCTCATTTCTTTAACTTTGAATTTGGTGATTGCATTTTTTGTTGGTTTTAAAGACATTTTAATAAAAGTATACCTTCTATACATCTTATAATTCTAAATTCTTATGGTTGAAAAGACTTGGAAACAATAATATCAGTTTAAGTTCTTTCTCTAACCACTCAAACATATTCTTAACTATAATTCTTTCTAAATTTAACATATTCTAAATTTAGTTATTTCATCTAATCATAAATTAATAAATTATACATTTGTGCCCTGTAACATGTGTCAGGATGTAACCGGCCTTGTTATGTCATGTAATGAAACTCTTGTACTTTTAAAAAAAATCCGTCTTAATTAATATATATATTATTATAGTCAAGTTTTTATTTTAAACAACTAAATTAATTATTTATTTTGTTTTGAATTTATTTTTTTATATTATCAATTAAATTGTATATTCATATATTGTTTTAAATTTTACATATTTTTATAACAAAATAAGATTCTAACTTTAAAAAATTTAAATAGAAAAAATCTTTTTTTTAAATAACAAACTAATTTATTCTAATAAAACATAATCAAATTAAGTCACGTGAGTAAGACAAACAAACATTCATCTGGATTTTCATCGTGTAACGAAAGAACGTAACTAAATGTCGCATCCAAGTGCACATCCTGACCACCAAATAAATAATATTTCATTGCAGTATCTTCCAATATATATCAAAATCAACATTCGATATTATCTCGAACAATATTCAAGTTTTAATAGCACATAAACAATTTATAAGTGAACCTGATCAATTAATCTTTAGAGATTTTACGTTTAGCAATGTCAACATTTTCTTTTACAGCATTTGCAGCTTCATCAGCCTTTTGAGTCACGTTATTTTTCATCTTCTGAGCCGCTTTTTTCGCAGCCTTCCAAGCGTCTTGTGACGTTTGTTTCGCTTTATCGGCTAGGTTTTCCACCGCCCCGGTGACTTTGCCGGCAGCTTCTTTCGATTGGTTCGCAACCTTAATTTTGATCGAAAATAATAATAATTATTAAATAAGCATATGATCCTTTATCGGTCATTTAGCAAATAAGTTGTGGATTAGTTGAGATTTATTATTCTTACATTTTCGGTTTGGGAAGCAACATGTTCTTTTATGTTCTCACCGGCCTTTTTCACCTCATCGATACCACGTTTGGCTGCATCCGATGGTTGTGACGCCATGGAACGCGCCTTTTTAGAAAATTTGTATAATCGGTTAGTTTTAAACAATCATATATAACCCTAATTAATGAGCAAAAATGGTCAAATTATCGGCTGATAACATGACAAAAATATAAATATATTAAAGAGTTAATTTTTATTTTGCTTCATGAGTTTTAACAAAAATAACTATATATTTTACTTCAAAATATTAGAAACATTAATTTACCTTCAAAATTTTTATAAATTGTTTTGATTTTAGTAAAAAAATTTCATAATTTTAGATTTAAGTTGAAACAACTAATGAAAACTTTTGGATTGAAATTGAAACAAATTAGAAAACCTTTAGAGGTAATTTATGTTTATAATCTTTTGGATAAAAATAATTATTTTTGTCAAATATTAGATAGCAAAATCCAAACTGAACTCTAGATTAAATGTACCCTAGGTACGTTTAACATAACCCTAATGATATACGTGCATTCATACGTACTTGTGTATATTATTATTATATGTCATATGTGTGTGCTTTATATAAAGGATTTTTACACATTCCACCTTAGTAAGATCATAAATTACATATTTTCCTAAGGAAAAAAATCAATTACATATTACCAATTCCTAAACCATATATATTATATATTTATCTATTTTATTAAGGTTAACATATTAAATGACTATTTTACCTTATTTTTATTAAGAGATTTATAATATTCATGTATTATTATTATTATTATTATTATTATTATTTAAAATTTTCGACAATTAATATGCATTGTATTTAAAGATATAACTTTGATTATCGGTTATAATTGTTTTGAAATGAAGTTTTAAATGATATTTAGTTTGTTGTTTTTATTTACATAAAAGACTCGAATTAATGAAAGATGTAATTGATAAATATAAGTGAAAATAGGTAAATATGTAAAATAATCCTTTAATAAATAATTTTAATAAAATGGGTAAATATGTAATATATGTGTTTTAAAAAGGAGAAATATGTAATTGATTTTTTAACTTGACCAAATATGTAATAAATAACTTTAGGAAGGAGAAGTATGTAAAAGCCTTTTTTATATAAAGACAGACCTGGACATGTTTACATGAAGCGGGAAGATAGACCCCGGAATAGAACGAGCTGCGGAAGCCTAAGGTTCGAGAGGTCTGGACCATCGCAAGGCTAGTAGTTAACGTGACTCGTGCCATTTTTTCGACTTATATATATTTGATCTTTTAATCTTATGTAACATGTATATTGAATTTAAAGGCATTTTTCTCATTTTATTGTTGAAATTGTAAGAAGATACTCGATTTTAGGAGCGGGAGTCGAGGAAAATAAATGGAAGTTGGCAGAAACAGTTTTTTGTGGGTCAATCAAAAGATGATTGTTATTGTTCGTACAATTGTAAAGTTTTAATATCGAAATTTATATATATCTGGATAAATATATTTATTGCTTATAATATGTTTAATTCTTTTGAGAGAGCCCAAAATTCTTAAAAAACATGTGCATGTTATATAAACTTTTTACAACACACATAGACGTTGTATAGTATGTCAAATAACTATAACTTAACTTTTCTTTTTTCATTAGTAGTGTTAATAATTTAATTTCGCACCCCGCCTCCACCCTCGTCCCCTTATAATTGGTTTAAGCTTTGTCATTGGATCTAACCATACCTCAGCTAATTAGTAAACTTAAAACAAGCTCATTTACACATTACAAGCACTATAACATAGTAATTACATCCCTACGGATGGTTTGTACATCACAAACTTGTCACACCAACAATACACTGGAACTTTTAGGCCAGAATCTTATCAAAAGTTTCACTTTTTATTTACAGATGGATAATCTGGTGGCAATGAATGCCCATCAAACGACAAAATCTTGACCGTGGAACTTCGTTTTATATTTAACTATTCAAATGATATCCCGTGAATAATTATTGACAAATGCATGTGTCGATAATTTTCCATCGACGATACTTATTTGTTTAGTAGTGTTAGTTTGACCAGTAAACTAAGAGTGTCGGTGGGATTATGCAAGAAACCAAGAAAAAAGAAAATGGAAAGAGAGGGTTTTTAAATAACCTTCTTCTTTATATAAATTACATATTTATTAGTTTATGAATTCATATATTTTTAAAAGATTTTTCAATTAGTTGCATTTGATATAAAGGAAATGTAAAAGCTGGTAAGAGCCTGCTTGAGGTTAATGTAGATAAAAAATGATTCTTCTTTACAGCCAACGCTTCGCTGACACTTCAATTACTTCTTCACCAACCGTCTGTAAATATACACGTACGAACATATATAATACATAAATTTCATGCAAATCTATACACTAAATATAATAATTAAACTAGCTAGAAGACCAAAATATTCATAAAAATATCACTTGTACTAATTTAGTGTCATATTCTTATAATCATTATACCATATCCTGAATCATGGTAACACTTTCACATGTAAAAATCTTTTTGAACACGAATGAACCTCTAGAATCTAGTTGTATTTGCTAAAGTCGTATTTAAGAAAAAAACACATAAAATGAAAAATAAATACATAGAGTAGTAACAAATTTAATTTCAGTAGGATCACACTAAACATACCCCGTATAATATTTACTTCTTACATGTCTTTTCCTTCAAATTGTCATATCAGTAAAATTGTATCTGAAAAACAAAAAAATTCACTCAATTTGTTTTAGTTTCGGAAGAGGGTCCATTGAAATTAAGAAGTAGGTTAGCCAACACTTTTTATAAGAAGCTTATATTGTGACACCCCTTTCATATAAATCAACACCACTCAGACTTTTATACGGGTCAGACTTTTATACGGGTTGTATAATCATATACAGGACATAAAACACCTCTGCCAACTCCTTAATTTTCCTTGTTTTCAGCATTAAATTTTGTTATACATATTATATAGGTTTATATGAGGTGTATAGGAGTTCGTATAAGTCTATATGAGGTCTATAGCCCTCTGACGACCATCTAAATTTTTATCGTTTTTAGTGATCTCAACTTTATACGCTTCATATAGCTGTATACGAGACATATAACGTTGTGTCAGTTTACAGGATGAGTGTTTTAATATTAGGACCTGTGACATCATTAAAGGGCACATGACACCTTCTTGCTTGTAGATTCAGCTACTTGCTGTGTGCATTTATTTCGAAAAAAAATTGACCATCTTCTCTCTATATATTCTTCTTCAAATGTGTTTTTTTGTAGTCACAAAAACTATGGTTTGAGTTAACTGTTGATACATTTGAGCAAACAGGTGTTCAAATATGAAATTAATTTAAGACAAAATTAGATATGTAATGATGAGTTGAATTCTTAAAATAGAGTTGCATAAATGAAGATATTTGGTTGGTGGAGCAAAGATGTATAAACATTGATGAATGGTTTGCAGGGGTGGGGCTTCTGGTTGATCACCAGCTTGCACCATGTGGATGCATCATAATTGAGTGTATGTGTAAATTGTCTATGTCCATCACCATTTTGAATTTTTTATATGAACCATTGATGCATCAAGTTTCACTAAATCACAACACCACAATCATAATTTGAATTCAAATTTTTAGCAATGTTATTGTGCCTTTTTGTGTGTGTGTGTTTTTTTATATTCGATGACTTCTTTTGCTCATGCACGATGACTTCTTTTGCTCATACACTTAAAACATCACTAAAAGATAGGAGCATGTGATAATTAAGTTATCTAACTTATTGATAAAAGTTAGGGTCATTTGATTTTAATAATCCCAACTTTCATTTATTGGCCGAGATTAATCCCAACTTATAAAATGTTTACAGATACTCATAATTTTGAATATATTTTCCTTTAATAATCTCTTAATAACTAAGAGTTAACCCTTGTTAGTTTTTTTTTGATGAAATGAGGCCAACTTTGAGCCATTTTTCAATTTCAACACCGCCGATTCTCAATTAGGTCCGTTTTTCATTGTCTAACCTTCATCATCATCTTAAAATCTACCTCTAACAAGTTTGGTGATTCAAATCAGGAGGGGGAGTTTGATGGATTTTTGGGTGTGGAAGTTTCAAATTAATGAACCTAATGATAAATTTCAACTTTCTGTTTAGTGTTTTGACCACAAAAAGAGTCCATGTCATAAAAAACTAACGGGGTTAACTCTCAGTTAGTGATAGATCGTTGGAGGAAAATAAACTCAAAGTATGGAGTATTTGTAAACATTTACTGAGTTTAGATTAATCCCGACCAATAACTAAAACTTGAGATTATTAAAATCTAATAACCCTAAAAGTTAATATCAGTTAAACTGAACAAATAATGAAACAAACCATATATATAAAGTTTGTCCAATGTGATTAGATAAATATAGATGTTAAAAATAAAATTAATTATAAATACGATGGTCTGTTTTTGAAATTTACTCTATCTTGCAATTAGATCACGAAAATTTATTTTTTTAAAATTAAAATAATATATTTTTGTACAAGCTTGCAAAAATATTTAAATTAGAGTGGTTTTTATTGTTAGAAAAGGAATATGCAAGTGATTTATTAAAATAATATTAAAACTTGATTATTATTTTATTTGATGTTAATCACATAAAAATATTTAGATTTAACAAATGTTAAGTTTAAGACAGACTTAAAAATATCCACACATGTTTTTCTTTTTAGCTTATCATGTCGTTATCTGAAAATAGATGATGTCATTTTCATATCCTATTATATCGTGGCATTTGCATTTTACATATATAACACATAAAAATATATCCGTGCCACGTGACAATGTGACATCAATTTAAAAATCCTTGATCCATTTTTGGGCCTAGTTATGGCTTATGAGTGGACCTTATTGTTGTAAATACATCCCCACGCTTCTATCTTATATTCGATCTTCTATGTTACAAATACAACCCCACATGCACTTTCTCATATTCTCTTATTATATCGTGAGGAGTTAATTACCGAAAATCTTAAAACCTAGGAGGATTATAAAAGAGAATTTCAGATTGTGAAGAAAAAAAGAAATCGAAGTTGTAAGTTTAAGGTACGAGAGAGAGAGAGTTTACGGTACAAAGTTGAACAATCGTGTGAATGTGCGAAGTAATTCCAACCATTGATTTAGGAGATTGATCTTTCAGATTAAAGATTAAATAATCACGCATGAAATTATGCCTAGAGGGGTAAAATTGAAAATAACCTATAATTGTTGAATTTTTTAAAAGTCCCCCAAATTTTTTTAAATGTATATTACTTTTTTATACGTCGTAATTTTTTTTTAAATTTACATCATAAGATCGAGCATTTTTTTTAAAAAATGCTTGTTATCTTTAATTTGAGTATAATATTGCTATACTTTTTTTTAATTAACATTTTTTTAAAAGTTTGTGTTGTGCAAATAACTTGCGTGATTATTCACTGCGTAATTATAAATAAAACTTACGTAATTATCATATAACTTGTGTAATTGTAAATATAACTTGCGTGGTTATTTTTCATAACGCAAGTAATTTTTATTTACGTTATAATAAATATAACTTGCTTAATAATAGATATAACTTGCGTAATTATAAATATAACTTGCGCAATTATGCACATTTTATGCGTAATTGTAGCGCGGATGAAACTACCCCTCCGTCAAAAAGCACGTGTCACGCTCTGGTGACTTCTTACACTTCGCACGAAAATACGTTTTATAATAATTGTCCCATGTATATATATATGTGTGTATATATATATATGTATGTATATATATATGTATATATATTGCTATACACTTATACTCAGTACCAAGTAGGTTTAAAAAATAGACTATGAACAATTGTTTTAAATTTGCACTTAGATTCTAAACATACTTTTACAATGTGCTTCTTTTAACCTTATGCAAACTCGACTCGTCTTTAAATACAGAAAATTACCCGCTGGTGTATTCTAATTTCTAAGTCTCTTTTAATTGAAGAGTATTCTCATAAGCATGTTAAATTCGAAACATTTAATCAATTTAAAATCAGAAATCTTATAAAATTTCTTGATTATCCCTTCATTCTGTAGGAGTATATGACCAGTAATAACCTATTAACCTTTTAGTTGGGTAAAGTTTATGAATCTTTAATTTCAATACTACCGATTGGTCATTTTCTTTCTGCCAAAATTTATAATTTCATTTACTACCCCCAACTGTGCCTTACTCTAATGTTTTC
The DNA here is from genome assembly GCA_018326385.1 of Flaveria bidentis. NCBI lineage: Eukaryota > Viridiplantae > Streptophyta > Magnoliopsida > Asterales > Asteraceae > Flaveria > Flaveria bidentis. The sequence goes on from BJCM01265160.1 coordinate 23,268, forward strand.
CCTTTAAATAGGCTTCCCTCACTTTACAAATCCTTGCCTCAAGTTCTAGTCTTTAAGAAAGTAAAAAGGTGAAAAAAAATATGAGGTGTTGTTTTATGTTAATTGTAGCTCTAGTAGTATCGGTTTATATCGTTACTGCTAGAGACGTTCCAAAGGAAAACAAGAATACTATCGGTCTTACAGACCAAAAGAATGTTTATACTTTTGGTGGAACTGGCGGGTATACTGGCCTTGGAAACAATGGTTTGCCCATTGGCGGGATGGGAACCGGAGTTGGCGTAGGCGGTGATATTGGCGGTGCAAATGGAATTGGAGGTGTCGGTATGGGGTACCAATATGGTGGACCTGGTGGCCCTGCTGGTGGTGTGGGAACTTTTGGCGGTCTTGGTAACGGGTTTGGGGGATTACCACCTCTCGGTGGTGGTGGACTTGGTGGTGGTGTATTTCCTATCGGTGGTGGTGGTGGTGGTGGTGGTGGTGCCGGTGGCGGTGGTGTACTCCCTCATCCCTAGAGCTTTGTTTTGTGGTCACTAGTTAGCTAGCTCCTTTCATAGTTATGAAGTTAGCTTAGTTTGTGTGATAGGGTATGTTTTATTTGTTCGTGTGTTAGTAGTACCTTTTTATTTTCAAGCATAATATCTTTGTCGTATCTCATGTTGTGTTTCTAGAATATTCGGTTATCTATTTTTATTAATTTGTTATGCTTCAATTTCTAATTTCGGGCATCAATTTGTTTAATGTCTTCTTACTTAATTGAAAATATCATTTTAGTTGTTTGCCATAAATGTCAAGTAGACAAACAAGCATGGTTCCATCAATGTTGGAATGCATGTTCATACAAAGTATACATGATAGTTAGAGGATCAACATTCAACTATAGCCTATGGTGTTTATTCCTACCAAAGTCGTGCTGGTTCAAATCGTACAAACAAAAAATATGTGGTTTTAGTAGTAGTTAATTTTTTTATAAGGATTTGTAGGTTTGCCATTTAAAAAAAGTTATTAAACATCAATAATAACTCATGATTCTTATAAAAGATTTTATAAAACACAAGAAATGTATAACGATTTTAAAATTAGTGTGTAGTAATCTTCTTAATAATTAGATATCTCTGATACGACAAGTGGAAATAGAAGCGAGTTTTGTCCTAGAGACATTTGGTGCGTATTGAGTGGGCCATAAATATGAAAGAGAACTATGAGAAGTATAACTGTACAAAAAGTAAAAACCCAATATTGGTACGATAAGTAATAATGGGATTGGGCCATTAGTTGGGCGTAGAATATATTTTAATAATAAAAATTAGGTTTTAGTTTTAATTTAGTTTTTCACAATTATTTTATTTATTGTAGAAATTTAATAATTATATATAAATACAATTCACAACTGGATGTACAGTGACCTACAACTACTATGCGTCAGTGTAATGTTTTTTGCATATGCTAAACTTACATGCGGGTGACTAAAACCCATGTGCATGTTACAAACATGCAAACACATAGTACAATTTTATCCACATATGATGAAACAATCAAACATATACTTTCTTTCTCTCTCATCAAACCTCTCTTTCTCTAATCAACAAACACAAAACTCTCTTTTTCTCTTGGATGAAACTGAAAGGACGATGACGATAGCGTTTCTTCAGCTTCAATTCATCAGCGATGATTGTGTTGTTAGCTCCGGTAGTTTGAAGAGTTTTCCTTCCGTGGGTTTTATCCTTTTTCAAATATTCATCTTCTTCGATCGAATCTCCATTCCAGTTTGCTTCCTATGAAGCAAATGTTTGATTTAGGGTTGATTCTGTTATTAATTGTTTTTCATTGTTTTATTTTGCTCTGCAATGTTGGATCCTGTTGACTTTCTGGCACTTCGAAAATCGTTAAAAGATATCTTGAGGTCTAATTACTTTTATTCATAGGATTTCACCACCGATCTCTGCAATTTCGCTAGAGTTTATTGTGACAACGACATGGTTGTTATGTTTATCCTCGACGACCCATGCGCCGGAGCTCCTGGACTTTCTCGTAAAGTTCATCGTCGTTCCTGATCAGCTAATGGGAACATTGCTGGCGACGATCTCTCAGATTTTATTATATCTTGGATTGTATTTGTAACTTAGATTTTGATTGATTTCTTCATTTGGATTTATAGTCTTTATAACGTTTGAAACAGAAGTTAAGTATGTTATTTTTGAAAGTTAGACATGGGCCTTTCATAAAAATTTTATTAGAAAGAACTAACTTAATAAATAGATGAAGGAAATATTGTGATTGGTAGATGCCAAAATTTTACGTATGTGGTCTTCATAGAGCTAGATTTTAGATAAATACTAATGCTATCAGTAAATATTGTAGTAATATAAAGACCATAATATTTTTTTAGTTGGGCATCAGTTAACAATTACTGTTATACAAGTTACTAGGATGTAAATGCTAATGTGACGTGATTGGGTGTCTTAATTTCTTTTTTTGTTTAATTCACCTTTTTTACATTTGTTTTTTTCATCTATTAATTTATTGATCTTAGTTGTTTAACGTTTGTTTAGTTTTCTCTTATTTTTAAGTTACATATTATAACACATTAACGATCCTAGGCATCGTAAAATACGTAACTACGAATTACGACTATAACTACGAAGGAAAAAATAAGTTGCCCGCTGCGTAGCGCGAGTACTAAAACTAGTTATTTTCGAAACAACGATACAAATCGGGAAAGTGAATTGATGCGAAAACTTTAAACCCAAAACATTTTAGATGGATGTTTGGGTAAGAGACTAACTTTTATAAACCACTGAGTTGACCCATGTAATGCGATGATAACACATCGAATCTCTTTTTAGAGAGCGTACGTAATATAATCTGATCTGTCTTAAACACTTATTATATTTGGGTATTAATATTAATATTAATGTTATTATTATTATTATTATTATTATTATTATTATTATTATTATTATTATGTAAATATTTAGTAGTCATATACTTTTGTTTTTTTATTAAGATAATACTAATTTGAATAATATTTAGTTATTAAAATTAAAATAGTAAATTTAAATTTAAATATTAAAA
>BJCM01265161.1:0-24032 GCA_018326385.1 Flaveria bidentis
TCGATAGTCGCGATCGGTTACAAACCGACTAAGCAATTAGGAAATTGAAACCCAATCAGGATTCAAAAGACTATCAAGAAACGAAGAAACAATATCAAGATTGATCAAGAATGTAGCAAGATCAATCAAGAACAAGAATGCAAGATCAAGAAACGAAAACCTACCCCAAGAAACCCTAAATCCCGCTAACAATGCTCGTATTAAATCCTTGAAAATAAGGAGATAATCATAGGAATGTTACACATGATAGAATTAATCAGGAGTAGAAAAGATTTTGAGTGGAAACAGGATCAAAAAGCGCAAGATCAAAGGCTCAAGATCGTAAAGACTCGAAAACCCTAAGTCGCCATTCGCCCCAAATCGTATCCATTGTCTAGAGAACCCTAAGTCATCAAAGGTGTTTAAAATAAGGGCATGAGCATCCGATGTCCGATGTGTTATACATGTAATTTGCTGGAGTGTATAGTTGTTTATGTCAGAACGGAAAAAGCTCGGAAGATTACGCCGATGAAGGAATCCTTCCATGCCTTTCACATTCACTATTCGTTCATCCATGTTTTCACCTTCATTTTCACGATAATATTACTAATCCTAATTTGTAAGCTTTCAACCATGAAATTATTGCATGGGGTCACCTGTCTTTGTTAAGTAATAATTCTTCTTTCCTTTGCTACGTACCTTTCACCCTGACACTTAATTATCTTTATTGTAGAATTAACAAGAAAGTAGTAAACCAAATACAACCAACTTTGATTATGAACAATGAACGATTGATTACAATGAGATTGAAAAAACTCCTCTCAAGCTTCTGCAACTCGACATATATTTGCTTACTAACAGACTTAACTAACTATCTTCACTATGAACCCATCAACTATCAAGTATTGACACATTAACCCCCTAGAGTTTAAGAATGTAGCACATATACACTAAAATTCCCAACAAACTCCACCTTATGCAAAGTATTAAACTAAGAGACTTGTAGTAACCTCAAACAATGCTGAAACTTAGAGCCAGTTAATGCCTTCGTTAACATATCCAAAGCATTATCAAGAGTTCCAACTAGATTTACAAGAACTTGCCCAGAATTTACAACTTCCCTGATGAAGTGTAATTTCACATTTATATGCTTAGTTCTTTCATGATATAAGTGATTTCTTGACAGCTGAACAACTCCCTGATTATCACACCACACAACAACATCACCAACTGTTATACCAAGTTTGGATACAAATCCTTTAATCCATATAGCTTCTTTAATAGCTTTAATGAGAGCTACATACTCAGATTCAGTTGTAGATAAAGCAACCACATGCTGTAATGAAGACCTCCAACTCACCAGTCCACCAAACACCATAAAACCATATCCAGTTACAGACCTTCCTCTATCCAAATCCTTAGAAAAATCTGTATCTACAAACCCAGCAATAACATGTCTTGTATCCATGTGATTACCATATATCAAACCAACACACCTAGTACCATTAAGATATCTAAAAATCCACTTCACAGCCTCCCAGTGTTGTTTGCCGGGATTACTCAAGTACATACCACAACACTTACTGCATAACCAAGATCAGGCCTAGTACAAACCATTAGGTACATTAAACTACCAACAGCACTAGCATAAGGAACACCCCTCATTAATTCTTCCTCCTCCTCTGTACAAGGACTATACTGTTTGGAAAGCTTAAAATGTTAAGCTAATGGAGTAGTCACAGGTTTACTTTGACTCATGTTATATGCATTAAGCACTTTGTTAACATAGCCAACTTGAGACAGCTTTAGCAAACCAATATTACGATCCCTATTGATCTCTACTCCTAAAATCTTCTTTGCCTCTCCAAGCTCTTTCATATCGAATTCCTTCATTAACATCAACTTGGTTGCATCAACATTACTCTTCAACTTGCTGGCAACAAGCATATCATCAACATACAAAAGGAGATATACATAACCACCTGTTTCACACTCTTTATAATACACACAACTATCATAAGAGCTCCTGTGAAAACCCTGAGAGATCATGTAATCATCAAATCTCTTGTACCATTGCCTTGGAGATTGCTTAAGACTATACAATGACTTCTTCAACAAACACGCCTTGTCTTCAAGTCCTTTAACCACAAACCCAACCGGTTGCTTCATGTATATTGCCTTTTCAATTACCATGAAGAAAAGTTGTCTTGACATCCAACTGTTCCAATACCCAATCATTAATAGCAGTTAGAGATAACATCACTCTTATAGAGGATTGTTTAACAACCGGTGAAAAGATCTCATTGTAATCCACTCCTGCTACTTGAGTAAACCCCTTTGCCACCAGCCTGGCTTTGAACCTAGGAGCCTCACCTCCATCTATTCCTTCCTTGAGCTTGTATAACCATTCGCAATTTACTAGCTTCTGATGTCTAGGAGCATCAACAAGTTCCCAAGTCTGGTTTTTCAATAATGAATCCATCTCATCCATCATGGCTTTTATCCATTTCTCCTTCTCATAAGAATTCATGGCCTCATTATAAGTCAGTGGTTCATGATTAGCCTCATTCTCAGCAACATTAAACACATATGTTGAGATATCATCATTGGACCTATATCTAGCCGGTGGAATAATTTGTCTCCTTGGCCTGCTATGGGCTATACTCTGAAAACTAGTATTACCACTTGAACTATCTTCATTACCAGTAGAGTTACTTGGATCCCTCACATCAAACTCATGTTGCTCTACCTCAAACTGAACTCCATTAATAGAACTTCCAGTTTTATAACTCCCATCCTCCAGGTTCCTAATCAAGTCTTTATACACTGTATCTTCTTTAAACACCACATCTCTACCAATCATCACTCTGGGCTTCCCATCATCCATTCTCCATAGTCTGTAGCCTTTGACTCCTTTTGAGTATCCTAACATTACACACTTCACTGCTTTTAGATCTATTTTACCACTATTAACATGGGCATATGCCAGAGATCCAAAAACCTTGAGTCTTGAATAGTCACCAGGCTTCCCTGACCATTTTCCCATAGGTGTTTGCATATCTATGGCTGAAGATGGTGACAAGTTCACTAAGTGAGTAGCCGTGGATAAGGCCTCTGTCCAGAACTTCTTGGGCATGTCTTAGCCAAACAACAGACACCTTAATTTGTTCAACAATGTTCTATTCATACGTTCATCTAGACCATTCTGCTATGGGGTTCTAGCAACAGTCAAGTGCCTGGCCACCCCATGTTCTTTACAATACTGAGCAAACATAAAGTTACAGAATTCTAACCCATTGTCTATTCTTAGTTTCTTGACCCTTTTTCCAGTTTGAGTTTCAACCAAAACCTTCCACTCTTTGACCTTCATAAAGGTTTTATCTTTATGTTTTAACATATAGACCCAAACCCTTCTAGAGTAATCATCCACCAAAGAAAGAAAGTACCTGGCTCCCCCAATAGATTCTGTCCTTACAGGACCCCACAGATCAACATGGATATATTCTAATACTCCCTTAGAAGTATGCATTCCCCTACTGAATTTCACCCTGTGCGCCTTACCCATCACACAATGTTCACAGAAACCAGCATCACTCTCCATTTAGACCTTCTATCAACTCCTATCTCTTTAACTCAGCCAAACCTTGAGTACTGATATGACCCATCCTTTTATGCCGGACCATGGCAGTAGAATCTTGTTTCTCTTCAAAACTATCCACATTTCCCAGCACCACCTTACCATCCAAGAAGTAAGTATTGTTCCTTTTCCTGGTACCAGTTAGAACTATCATTGCACCTTTAATAACTTTGGTTTTACCATTCTTGAGACTCACACTATATCCACAGCTTTTAAATGTACCAAGTGATATCAGATTTCTTTTTTCAGACTGGGAATATACCTGATATCGACCAGGGATATATCTGATCCATTGTCTAACTTGAAGTTGACTGTACAATGCCTTGTATTTCACAGGGCCTATCATCCCCCAATTGGACTACACCTTGACATTCTAATTGCAACTCTCGGAAGAACTCCTTCCTTGAGGTCATATGATAGAGCATCTCGAATCTAGTATCCATTCACTCTTGAAACCAGAGTTTGTGGCTACCAGAACATCAACACTATCATACCCTTCAGAACTTGTGTCTGGTGATTGACTTGCAGAGTTCTTTGGGTACTTGTACTCAGCTCCCCTTTCTTGTTTAGGTCCGGGCAATCTTTCTTGAGATGTTGTTCTGAATTGCAAACAAAGCATCTCCTTTTTGTCCTGGACTTAGACCTCACAGGACCTTTGGATCTTCTGACATTCTTCACCTCTGGTCTTCCTCTAGCTATAAGACCATCAACACTATCTTCCTTGACTTATGCCTTCTTCTTTAGTTCCTTCGAGCTCATGGCTGCCGACACTTCATCCATTGAAAGTGTATCTCTCCCGAACATTAAGGTATCGACAAAGTGTTCATACACTTGTGGTAAAGAGGCTAGGAAGATTATGGCTCTATCTTCATCTTCAATAGTCACCTCAATGTTTTCCGAATCCAATACCAACTTACTGAATTCATCTATATGATCCTCCATTGATTGACCTTGACTCAATTGAAAAGTGTATAACCTTTCATTAGATACAGACGATTTGCCAAGGACTTTGTCATGTATAGCCCTTCTAATTTTACCCATACTCCTGCTGTTGTGGTTTCCTTCGACACTTCTCGGAGGACCCTATCACCAAGACTCAGGATTATCGTGATGTGAGCTTTCTCCATCATCTCCTTCTTGTCCTTTTCCGACATCGTTGCTGGCATACCCGTTTCACCCTTCAACGCATCAACCACACCACTATGTACTAGTAGGGCGCGCATCTTCAATCGCCATAGACTGAAGTCATTCTTTTCATTGAACTTCTCCAAATCAAACTTCGTAATTGTCATCTGTTTTTCTTTCGATTTGATCGACACAGCCTCTTGATCGCAAATAAATTTGAGCCGATGGCTCTGATACCAATTGTAGAATTAACAAGAAAGTAGTAAACCAAATACAACCAACTTTGATTATGAACAAGGAAAGATTGATTACAAAGTGATTGAAAAAACCTTCTTCTAAAACTTCTGCAACTAGACCTATATTTGCTTACTAACAGACTCAACTAACTATCTTCACTATGAACCCGTCAACTATCAAGTATTGACACATTAACCCCTAGAGTTTATGAATGTAGCACATATACTCCAAAATTCCCAACATAAGTCATGATTTAATATGCAAGAAATATAAACTATATCAAGCATGGTCCAAAAAACCTATGCTAATTTACCATGCAACATAAACTGTTGCAACCTAAACAAAAAAATTATGTTAACCATTATTTCTTCAACGCTTAAAACTTTTGGCCCAATATATACATTTAAACCCAAAAAATAAAACAAGCCTAGCCCGAGCCATAAATGACCATTCGACCCCGTGACAAGCTGTAACAAACTGCTACTCATAAAGCACAATTTTGTTCGTTCTCGGGTCTGATGTTTTCTCGCCTCTGGTACCGTCTCAAACCGGTCTACCCAATGTTGTAACTCGTGAACATCCCACCTTCAAAATTAGGCTAATTATGTTTTCTAAACTTAGAGTAATTTAACTTTTGTTTGGTTGGATAAGTAAGGGTATGCAAGTTTTAGGCAACATTAAACATCAACCGGCACTTCATGGATTATGGTGGGTCGTAATATATGATTTTTGCTTTAAATCTTTAATTGGTTCTTGACAAATATTTTATGAGTAGAAGATGAGATTTTTTTTCTTATTCGTTTATAATTGTGTGTTATATATCTCATGAAAAATTGCTAAAACAAATGTGAGATGTGTGGTTTTGTTGTCGCCTATATACTTTTGTTCGCATTTTATAAAATTTTCCTATTAATCATCTTTTATATATGTGCTATCATTTATAGATTTTTAATAAATTATAGTTGACGTTATCAATCACAAATGGACCAGTGTGTTGTGTAGGGGTGAGCACACTATGGGCCGACCCGAAAACCGGACCAAAAAACCGAAGACCGAACCAACCCAACCCATTCTACATACATGTGGTCTGATCTTTGGTCTTAAGTTTTAAGCTATTTTGGTCCTTGGCTCGGGCCGGTCCGGGCCTGATGAAAACCCGTAGTACCTGAGAAGACCAATTAATTATATAAGAAAATCCCTAAATACTTAATAGTTAATACACAAGTATGTGGGTTATAGGGTGATATAGCGAATGACAGTAATTAATTTCTTCAAATGGTGATTATTTTTCATCATCTTCTCATTGTTGTTGCTTAGTTATCTTTTTATCATTTTTGTTAAAATCAAGATGCTTATCTTCTAGTAATCCTTATGTTTCTAGTAAAATCATAACTATCAATACAGTTTTTATTATTAACCTCTATGATTTGGTTTTTCATGTACTAGATTAAATTATCTTATCATGACTCATGAGACATATGTATTGAATATTGATATACTAATTGAAGTAAATTATGAGCACCAATTGATAACCAATTTTAATGCAATTATTTTTTATTAATAAATGTTTAATATTTTTCGCAACATAATTCTATTTCGGGTCGGCCCGACCGAATTTGTAGAACCGACTTGTTAGGACCGAAACCGGACCGAACCTACCCATCTTTGATGGTTCGGTTCTCAGTCCTTAAATTTCATACATTTCGGTCCTCGGTTTGGGCCGGTTTGAGCCGGTCCAGCTCGGGTTTAACCCATTGCACACCCCAAGATTGTCGTGTCATATGCACCGAAGTGAGTATTTATAGTAGATGATTATTCTATTTTTTTCTAACACAACTATCAATACAAACGGTATAACAAATTAAGATATAAAAAAAAGATCGACTCATGAAGATTTGGTGCTCTACGTACTCTTTTATAGTTTGGTATTTGAAATAAATGAATCATAAAATGAACAAAAAAGTAATCTCGACCTCTTATCAAAATACTCAACTTCTACTACCATGGTAAAGTACAATTAAACTTGTTCGGTGCTGCGGATTTAGGGGGTCTAGAGTGAGTTAGAAAAATTGGCCTCAAACGAAAATAAATTATATAATTTATTTTTTTAATTAATGGGTTGTAAATTGTTTGTGTGTGATGAAATAATTAAATGGATAAATGGTTTAACCCAAGACATATTTGGGTAAAATGCGTTAATTTAAAGTGTGTATTATGCTGATTTAAAGTGTGTGATGAGTCAATTTTATAGATGATTATTTTAAATCTATAGATATTAATAAAAAAAATTCTTTTGTCACTTATCATCTTTTTAAACCATCATTTTGACATTTGTTATTTTTTTAACATTCTCACTTTAGTTTCCCTCCAAAAGAGTATTAAAGTAATTTAAACACTCAAATAATTTCTCTCTCTTCGTAAATAGTCCCTGTGGTTTATTCAAAATAACAGATTTGGGTACTAAGGGTTTTTTGTAACATGTTAGAGTATTGTGTTTTCAATTTTGTAACGAGTTAGGGTATTAAGACTAACAGACGTTAGTTATTCTGTTAAATTTGATTAAAATGACTAAAATACCCTTTAAGGACTAATTTATAACTCTATCTTTCTTTTCTAATCAAAGGACTATTTATGTAATTAGCTATAACATAAAATAAAATTTCAACCCCATCTTTTTCTTCTTCCCATTTCAGACCACAAACCCAATAATTCCACCACCGTCGTCGCCTACCATCGTCGCCGTCCACCACCGCCGCCGGCCACAAACCCAAGAACCCAATAAATCCTTCAAATTTCAGTTTGAACACATCATCAAGCAACATTAACAATCAACACAAAGCAAAACGAACAACGAACCAATTAGGGCTTCGGAGGGCATCATCAAGCAGGTCTATGAGGAGGTTCAAAAACCCCAACATGGAGCTTCTCTATACGCCACTGAGAGTAAGAAAGATGAGAAAGCCTTGATTTTGTCAAGGGGTCAGGTGTCGACAACACCATAGAACCCATTTCCGCAAGGGAAGTGATCAAACCCACTGTGAAATTCGCTCATTAGACCAGACCATTGTGGGTTTGGGTTTGGGACCGGAAGGTCCCAGAAGCGATTGTGGTTGAGAGGGCTGTCTCTCTAGCTCTTTAGACCAGACCATAGTGGGTGGTGTTGATGATGAGGCCATGTTTGGGATTTCTTATGATGACGATGAAGAAAATGCGATGGTGTGGTGGTCGGTGGCGATGGCTGGTGGTGGCAAGCGTCGGTGGTGGCAAGCGTCGGTGGCGATGGCCGCTGGCGAGTGGCGGTGGTCCTTAGAACTAGAGGGCAATTCAATACATACATATATATATATATATATATATATATATATATATATATGATTTCTAAATTACCCAAACAACCCCTTATTTATTTAAATGACACAAACAGTCCCTTCAAGTTACATTAGTGGCTGATGTAGAATAAAAAGATAAAAATACCCTTGGATTTAAAAGAATAACTAACGTCTGTTAGTTTTAATACCCTAACTCGTTACAAAATTGAAAACACAATACCCTAACATGTTACAAAAAACCCTTAGTACCCAAACTTGTTACTTTGAATAAACCACAGGGACTATTTATGTAATTAACTCTAAAATTAATTTGGTCAATTGATACATTTTTCTCTATCATCTACATTTTTTTAAAATCAAACTATGTTTTTAAAAATAGTTATTATTGAGAAATTAAAATTTATATATTTTCTAAAAAATATTGAACCTTTTGAAACAAAATATTTTAAATCGGTCCTTTTTTAAAATAATTATAAAAAATATGAAATTTTCAAAAAATAGTTTTATTAAAACAACCAGAATAACTAGAAACATGAGTTTTTAATAAATAAATTTTTTATAAACAATGATTTTTTAGAAGAAAAATTTAAAACAAATATTTAAAAATGAAACTATTTAGATAAGAGAGTTCAAAATAGTATAATTGTTTTATCTCTTGAACAAGTACGTATATATAATTTTATGCATATCTTATATTAAAATATCGTACTGTAACTTTTCATTTTTATTATTAACTATAATCTATAACTTTTAGTAAAGTAAAGTTTCTTTTGCCACTTATCCTTCTTTTAACCCATGTTTTTGCCATTTGTTTTTTAGACATTCACAAATCAATTTCCCTCCAAAAAGGTATTATAGTAATTTAAATACTCATATAAATTTTTTTCACTTATTAAAAATAAATATTATTAATTGCTATGTTTCTCTCTCTTATCTAATTTTTTATAAAATAGAAAAATTCATAGAATAATAATCAAGTTATAAAAGTATCTCAGTTAGGTCACTCATATTTTTATTTGTTCCAATCAGGTCAATAAAGTTTTAAGAGTGTTACAATTAGCTCACTCATATTTTTTTAAATTTTTTTTTAAAAATCAATTTTTTTAAATGATTCGAATTTTATAAATATTGTTAATATTTTATATATTTTAGTTGATGTTAAAATATTTTTACAATTTATAAGTGATTTAATTAGAACAATTCTGAAACTATAGTGACCTGATTAAGACAAAAAAAATTGTAAGTAACTTGATTGAGACAAAAAAAATTGTAAGTGACCTGATTGAAACAAAAAAATTTATGAGTGACCTGATTGAGACAAATAAATTTATAAGTGACCTGATTAAAACAATCTTGAAACTTTATTACTATTTTATAAAGTTATACCCTTAAAAAATCAAACTATCTTTTTTTAGAATAAATTTCATGAAGCAAATTAGAAATCACATCTTTTAATCAAAATCTAAATAACAAGAAACTAAAGTTTTATATAATATGAACTTTTCTAAAACACTAAACATTTTTAAACAAAATATTTAAGTCGTTTTGTTTTAAAAAATATAAACGGGTAAAATATAGTAAAACAATCTTATTAAAACAACCAGAATACTTACAAACCATAATTTTTTAAACAAGATTTTTATAAAAAATATTATTTATAATAAATCTTAAAACAAATATTTAAAAATGAAACTTTTTACATAAGAGAGATAAAAAATGGTATAATTTTTTTCTTGAACTAACGTATATATAATTTTTATAATGTTATACATTAAAATATTATACTTAAAGTAGATAATTATACATAATTAACATCATATGTTATCTTTAAATATGATCTTATAATGCATAAGTTTTTATTAATAATAATTTAATATTTTGTTTATTCAATTCGTGCATTACATGGGGACTAACCTAATATAAATATAAATATAAATCTCCATACTCTAATAAAAAACAAATAGGTGTGTTACTTGTCATCATCACATTTATTCTTATCAAACTTTTCCCGTTTATTTCTTCTATTAAATAAACACATTAATAACTAATAATATTATCTATTTATTTTTACATTATAATTAAGTTTTTAATAAAAATTAAAGAAAGATAATTTTTTTATTAATGTAATTTCTATAGAGATAGTTTTTTATAAAATGATTTTTTTCAAAAAAAAACTATTTTTATGTAATATTTCAAAACTGGTTTTTTAAAGTAAATTTTTTATTAAACAAAAATAATTAAAATAAGGAGTTATAGTAAGAAAATTTGTAAAAACGAAAAATTTTTAAAACGTTATTTTAAAACAAAATGTTTAATTTATCTTTGAAAAAACAAAAAATAAAAATAAATATTTCATATTATTTTTTATTACTTATAGTTGTTACTCATACATAATTTCAATCATATCATGTTTTAGTCTATTATTTTATAATTAATACTTTTTATTTTATTTAATATTTTATTTATTCAACCCGTGTAATACACGAGTTTACTAAAGCTAATATAAATATAAATATAAATATAAATATAAATATAAATATAAATAATATGCATAACTTTTTTTAAAAACTTTGGTCCCTTGGAAGACTAGAACTTGGGTGGTCACTCCCACCTCAACTCACTTGGGCCGCCCCTGCAATTAAAAGAGGTTTAGTTCTTGTATCGGGCACAAATAAGAAAATAAGCACTAAAGCAAAGTTAAAATTAGGTCATATGAATTGGATATGAGACTAATTGAGTTTTTAGTTGATTAGAGTTAGTTAAATGCACCGATTTAACTAAAACACAACTTAATATTACATATATCATCTTATAAACTTGTTAAATTACATATTGTCTCTTATGAGCTTGTTAAATTACATATTTATTTTTTACTAGGAACAATACATATATCCTCTTATAAACGTGTTAAATTATATGTTTTCTTAAAACATAATTTTTTTAATGCATAATATACAATGTTTTTCATATATGATTTAGTAAAATATGTATTTTTGCAAGTTCAGAGAGGATATATGAAATTGTCCAAGAAATATTTATAGAACAATTAAGTTTTATTTTTTATTTTTTTAATTTTTAATTGGGAAAAAATGAAAATAATTACTTAAAACAACCAATCTAGGAAATGTGATGTTATTTTACAAAGCGAGGAAATAATAAAAAAGAGTTAGAAAAATTATTATCCATTAATTCTTAGATTTAAAGGCTAATAATTTGGCGGCATAATGAAAAATAATTCAAATTCTAAATTATAGACTAAGGTTAGTTTATTCTTAATCATTTTTTCAAGTTTCACCAATTTTTTAAATGCTCATAACTTTTACATACAAAATTATCGTTTAAACAAACTACACCAAAAACAAACGTTTTTACTTTTTAAAACGCCTATAATTTTGATACGTAAAAAAAGAAGTATTTTTTACGTTAGTTCAGCTCATTGTGTGATATTAGTCAGTTATTGTGTAATATTAGGTCATTGTGTAATATTGGTTTAATGTGATACTTATCAGATCATTTTGGCTAATGTTAACCATTTGTTATGCATTGTGTTTTTAAAATTATAATTTTCAAATAATACAATGCTGAAAATGTATTTTTTTTATGTTTTTCCAGTTCATTGGTAAAATCCTGATCATGTCATTATATAATCCTCGTCAAGCAACTCATTGTGTTTATTGTTAATTATCGAGTCTATTGTTAATCATTGTGCTACCTATTGTGTCTAATATTGATTGTTTTATTGTAATTGTGTATTTTGAAATGATGATTTTTAAATAACACAATGTTAAAAATGTAACTTTTTATATTTTTTGTTTTATTATGTAATCCTTATCAGGTCATTGTGTGATCCTTATCAAATAGCTCATTGTGTTTATTACTAATCATTGAGTCTAATACTAGTAATTATGTTACTCATTGTGTATAATGTTGACCATTGTGTTATGTAGTGTGTTTCTTTAAAATGGTGATTTTCAAATAACTCAATAATAAGAAATGTATTTTTTTTTACGTTTTTTTCCAATTCATTATGTAATATTGATCATGTCATTGTGTAATTCTTGTCAAGTAGCTCATTTCGTATATTGCTAATCATCAAGTCTAATGCTAGTTATTGTATTACACATTGTGTCGAAAGTTGACTATTGTGTTATGCATTATGTTTTTTAAAATGATAATTTTTGAATAACACAATAATAAGAAATGTAATTTTTTATGTTTCAAGTTTATTATGTATTACTTATAAGGTAATTGTGTAATATTTATCAATTCAAAAGATTACACAATTACCTGAAAAAATTACACAATGAATTAAAAACGTGAAAGAAAACTTTATTTTTTATATCAATACTATAGGTAAAGATTAACAAAAAATATTCGTTTCTATGATGTATTTAAAAAAAAATATAGTATGTAAAAGCTATGAATGTTTGAAAAAAATTTGAAACTTAAAATGAAGAAAATTACCAATTTTGCCCCCAACTTGATAAAAAATACACATGGTAACATATTAATTTTTTTACACCTTTTAATTTTAAAAGATTTTGTATTTCAAACTTGCACTCAAAGAAAATTGCTTTTTCTATAAATTGATTATTTCCGACAAGAAGATTTCAACGTTTTCGTGGTGGCATATTCAGCTATAAAAATATCCGGTGCACACCTGTTTTCTTCAATAATTGTATTGCACTTTTTTAAAATATCTTCTAATTAAATAAGTTTAATCTTATTTAAATAATTGTGTATTGCACTTTTTTCTAAATATCTACTGACTAAATAAGTGTATATTTTTGTTTTATATCAAGATCTGGTAACAATAAACAATTATTTGAAATTTTTTAATGGCCAATCTTGTCGTCAAATATTTTCAAAGTAGAAAAATGGCATCTTAACTGTATCTCAACGACATATTTAAAACTAAATTATAAAGATTATATTTTTAAAAAGAAATACGAAAAGTGTGATTACAATTTATGCATTACAATTCTTGGCATAGATGTTGCTCCAATTGTTTAGGAGTGATAGAATGCTTAACTTAAATGTCTATATTTTTTCAAATATTAAACGCTCATAAACCCTTAAAACCTAATTACCATAACTTTAGACCTCAAGTTACTTAACTCCAAATAATGCCTTAATACTAGTGTTTGATAAATTTGGTTACATTGGAGCAACATCTATGCCAAGAATTGTAATGCATAAATTGTAATCATTAAACAAATGAGTATTTGTGATCGATTTTGTTTCTGTCGCTAATTTAAAAACCGGGTTTCTATCTTTCGTTAATTTTGCAACCACTTGATTTTGCTTGCTATACAGTTGCTAAGTTTACGAATATTTTGGCTCGTCATAAGTTTTGGTCGGTTTTATCTATTTTTGTAGTGGCGACCTTTTCTTCAAACTCTAGTTGCCCCTTCTCCCTCTTTTGGTCATTACTCGTGATAGAGAAACCAAGATTTTTGGTGGTGGTTCGATCACGGCTAAACTAAGCAGGGTTTGGTTCATGGTTTCACATGTTTGGTCTAGCAACCTTTGAGCCTTGTTGTCGTGTTATAAGTTCTGATAGTGAGGATCTTTCATCGACATCAGATTCTTAAGACATGAACTTTAACATATATTTGTTTCAAGTTTCTCGGTTACTCGAACTTGAACCCTTACGAGGAATCCTTGATTAGATCAAGTATTGGTTACATGTTTTTGCATATCATTGCGTAAGTTTCTAATAATTCTAAACGGCACGTAAAATCCAACTTAAATAGATAATAATAATAATAAATAATAATCCCCTGCATATTCTATTACTTTACATTAATATATTCATATTTTTTTACATTTTAATTAAACATTATTTTGAACTTTTTCAGAGGCCGATTACTACCAGCATGAGAAAGGTTGTGTTGTTAGAGAATCTTAAGGGGAACACATGCAACTCACATCTTAAGGCCGATTACTATGTGAATTTTCTATTTTAATCTAAAAAAATCAAAACATGTTAAGTGTGAGTGTTAGATAAGCTTATTTAACTTTTCAGTTATTGAAAATGTTTTTCTTTTGGCTGATTCTACTTAGCTGCTTTAAAAGTTATATTTAACGTTCAACTTACAAAGTGATCCAAATGCATCATTTGTTGATGCAACCTTTATAGTTTTAAAAAAACTTGCACTATCTAACAATAAAAATGCAACTTCAATTAATACAGCCTATGATAAAAAGATTGCTTTAAACTATAATGCAATCTGCGTAACACAAATTTTTTCAAGCATAAATGTAACATATCATAAGAGCTGCATTACCTCCATTAAACTTTTATTAAAATTAATGAGCCTAAGTTAAAACTCGTGTGAACATGTTTAAGCTTATCCTTTGATATATTTTATTAATAAATTGTAAACATTTGATAATGTTTGATGAGATATCTCCTATAATGTGGGTGAGATATGATCTACTCTAGAGTGGGCACAAAGACAAAATTGGGCTTTCCCATGTGACACAAACAACCAATCAATCTGTCTTCTTCCAAACTATATGGTGACGTGCAAATCAACTTCACACGTGGCTATTTGTTCACTTGGATTGGGAAATATAATATATGATATATGCAAGTATACTTTCACTTCAAATGCTTTTATAACTTTTTCTTTACAAAGTTAATCTTCTTTAGAAATTATTTCTTTCACTCTTACTTTTGGTTCGTTTGGAAGAATATGAAAACAATATACTTACGAGTACAAAACTAAATGATATCATAATGATGTAGTTTCGAATCCTACCTGGTTTAGGTGTGATGATTTTAACAATGAAACGAAATATGTTTTATCAATAAAATCTCATCTAGTGACTAAACTGACTCCTATTTCAAGTAGGTAACGTAAAAAGAATAAACAAGTGATTGTTGAGATTAGGCCATACCCATCAGATTACCTGAACAATTTTATAACTTAAGTTATATAATCTATTACCTATAATAAAAAAATATTTTTGATACCACATGTCAACATATTAAGCATTTTCATTTTCATTTTCACGCATCTCTTTCTTAATAAATGTTAAAAGTATATTTAGTAATTATATTACTTAAAATATTTTTAAATACAAAAAATTGATTTTGTAAAATTTTAAAAACTTGATATTATAATGAAAAATACACTTTAAAAATACATGACACAATTCTTTTTTAAATACGAAGTATTTTAATACCATTTTTTCTAAGTTTCATAACATAATTATATTTTCAAAATAAAATTAAAAAACTAGAATGTTTAAGAAAATAATTAAAAACACAATCTTATAAAATGAAATTTTAAATTGATTTTTATTGTTGTAATTACTTGAACTATGTATTTATCTCTAACTCAAGCATCTCTTATTTACAAATATCATTTATAACTTTAAAATTTTTATCATAAATTATTTCATATATTATTTAATCAACTCGTGTATTACATGGGATACTATACTAGTATATTAATATACTCATGTAAATAAGTTAGGATAATTAGGTGGGTATAAGCTAATCTCATACTTTGCTCAAAGTCATGAAAATGTTAAAACTAGTCTAATACAGGTCCCTTAACTGTATGCCATCTTGATTGTTTAAGTTTTTTCTTGTACTTATTGCCGCAGAGATCGAACTAGATCATGTCCAAGTTTTGATGTTTCTCACTTTTGGTGCTTCGTGTTCCACATATAACGACTTTTGATCATTGATCTAGTTGTGTCCAACTTAGCTTTAGCTACCAAACGTTACTTATTCTAAACGTTAGATCTATGTTTTTTTTTAATTTATATTTGGTTTGCATTTGAACTGATGATCAATAGAGTTGGATTTGATCGATTCATAGACCGTCTCCTTTGCTTTTGTGCAATCTTATGTAAAATGAGAAAGACAGAAAGTACATAAATCAAGGACTAACAGAAATTTATAACATTACTACTTAATATAAAATTCCAATGAGCAAATAAAACCAAACGTACATCTTGATATCCAAAATTCTAACTTCTAAGCTGGCTTATAAGTTATAACCAACCACAATAAAATTAAATCTACAAACGTACGTAATCAAATTTATAACAAAATCATTTAGAAAAAAAATTATAAACTTGACTACACATTTGATGATTTAACAAACATAATTTACTTCAAAAGTCACTCTAACGAAATGAGACTAATGAAACTCTTTATAACGTTGTTATAAAAAAGTTACATTAGTCTTATTTCGTCAATAACGACTTATACTCTGAGCATAAATATACTGAGTTCCGCCCCTCCATTCCGATCAGGGTTCATCATGTAATACGCTTCCGAGTCACTACTCCCCACGACTCGCTCAAACATCGTCCTCATATACACCAACTCACCCTCCGACCCCCGATCACCACCATCACCACCACTACCACCACCGCTCTTCCTCCCGTCCTCCACCACTGGGATCACCCCGGCTCCCACCGACACACTCCGCACCATACTCAACACATGCCAATCCGACTCCGAACACGCCTTCGACACCGCGTACCCGCACCTCCTCCCATTACAATACATCTTCCACACGGGCTCGTTCACCAGCTTCCCAACCCGGCCCGCGACCCACCCCTTCCCGCACTCAAGCACTATCCTCACCCGCCCCGAAGACATATCCTGCACCAAAGCCGCGGTCGACACCGCGAACTCAATAATCAGCACCGGCGCCGACCGCGGGTCGCACTGCACCGCAAAACTCATGTGCCCCCTCCGGTTCCCGAACAACGTTCCCGTCACCTTTTGGGACACAGATGGCATTAGCGACGACATTTGCGACGACGAACCATGCGGTCGCAACGTAGGGAGAGCAATGGGGATTGATATTACGGTGAGAAATGAGCGTATGAGTTTGGAGATACGACGGAATGATATCGGGGAGTTTTTAGCGACGAGGGATTTGTTAATGTTGTTGTCGCTAGAAGGGGGATCGTACATGAAGAGGGTGGCGGTGATGTATGTTGATTCAATGGTTTTGTAGGAGTTGTTTCTGGGTATAGAGTGAGCATTATGCTTCATTTTGGTGGTGATGGTATTAATAAGAGTGAAGTGAGTGATGTTCGTGTGTGTAATTCAGGGATATTTATACACAACATGAGTGAACGAATAATATTTTATTTTATTTTCATGTGCGCAAGCCAGTTTTATAAATGATTTTAAAAGTTTTAGATTTTTAATTAATATACAATTTTAGTTTGGAATAGACTGAAACTACTTATTATATGAGAGAGGAATAGTGTAGATTTTTGTATTTCTATGATAACCACAAAACTTTAATTAACTTTGGCTACCGAATTTTCTTTTAATTTTTGTTTTTGTTTTTCTTTTAATATTTCAGTTTTGAGTTTTTTTTATTAGCATTATATTTATTGTTTCATTAGCTTCTATATTTTTGGGTTTTTGGTTTTTTGAGACTTGTTTTTACGACGGAGTAAGCTTTCGGTATTACGGTAGAGTGACTTCACTTTTACAATAGAGTACGGATTTTATGACAGTGTATGATTCGGGTTTTATGATGAAGTGAACCTCACTTTTATGGCTTAGCATGTTTTAGGGTTTTATGATGCAGTGATGGGAGTTGTGACGTGTTTCTTTATTTGCATTCTAATATTTGAGTATGCACCCAACTCAAATTTCAGTGTTTTGATTTTGTCTTTTTTTCTTTTTTATGCTCTTTTAAGGGTGTGGGCATTGTTGTAATTAGTGGCTTCAATCGGGTTTGTTAAAGTCTTAGGTTTCACGATGGAATGGTCACCTATGCGGCGTGATTTGTTGTCCATGTTTAGGATCGTGGTGAAATACCCTGAATCAACATGCAAGGAGGAAAATGTACGCTAAACTTATCTCCCGTTGAGTACAAGTAGAAATATGTAAAATGATTGATTTAGTTTGGTGAAGAAAGTACATTTAATGAAACTGACAAAAAATAAGATGCATTTAGAAAAACCTTTTTAATAATGATATGACATGGATGTTTTGAAAGTATGGAATAGGTTTTACCAATCAAATAAATATTAGAATAAGACGACATGATAATTGCTTCCCTCAACGGAACGTCTAAGGGGTCTTATACGTTTATCTCCCTTTTCTTACTTTAGGGGGGTTGTCTAAGGGGTCTTATACGTTTATCTCCCTTTTCTTACTTTGACCCTTTAAAATGATTGCGATTAGAGTAGGAAGGAAGTTGAGACGAAAGAAACGAGTGAAAATGTTATCACTAGAATTTTTTAGATCGTAGGCAATAGCATTTCTATTAAAGAAGGGTAGCAAGTCTAAAAGTTACGAAGAATATGACCTAAGTGCGTTCACACCAACATCCCCATCTTTGTCTCATGACTAACTTATACGAGAAACATGAAATATATATATAATTTTATTTATGCCTCTGGTTCCTCATTCCCATTTTCTATATTTTTAGGGAAAACCATTATCATCGGGGGAGTCACTATTAATTCTCATATTTATAATTTTATATTCTTTATTAGTAGTTCTGAAAAAAATATAATTAAAAAAGAATAGTTAAGTATTATCTAATTAAAATAATATAAGGAAGCTGATGTGATATGCTTTTATGAAATGAATAAAATTTTTAAGGAATGATGATTTTTTGTTTATTATGATAGATGAGGATGTGAAGCTACTATGAATATTCTAAGAGCATTCCTAACACATCCTCTATCTCCATCCCCAACCCTATCCTCAAATTTTAGGAAAAAATAACGAGTTTGTTATAAGTACACCACTACTCTCACATTCTTTCTATTTCTTTCTATACATACATATAAATACATAAAGAGATAGAGAGATGTTGACATCCTAATAATAAATTTAGATGTTTATATAACTCAAGCCAACAATAATCATACAAACAAACACTCCATCCCCATTTCCAATTCCGATACCCCATCCTTACATTTTTAGAGGAAGTGATCTCATCCTTTAAATATATGGTTCACTATTTATTTCTTTTCTTTTTTAAATATTTTTAAGTGAATATAAAGAGAAGAAAGAGATATAATATTAAAAAAATAAGTATTATTCAATTGAGATAGGAATATATATGAGGAATGAAATGTAAGAAGTTTCAAAAAAAGATAAATAAATTTTATATATCGAGGATAGGAAACAAACTATAAATGCTCCATTATTGCTATATGATTTATAGGGTATCTTTAAAGTTTAAGCCCCGGCCCTATACACTACAAGAAATGTGTGTAATAAAGGCGACAATATTATCAATGAAATGCGCCAATAACAGCTGCATCTAAGGGATGTTATTTTATCGTACACAAATTATTAGTAGTGACATCATTATCTGCGACATGTCGTCACTAATGCTCTAAAATAAATCCAACGCGAATATTTCCCTCAATATCTACACATTCCCATCACTATACATAAATCTCTCTCACCGAGCACTAAAGTTACTACCATTACTACCTCAACCGCCATGTTTGATACCATAAACCGCTGCAACTACAAGCAACCACCAATGCTACAATCAGCCGCCAACCAGTTACCTCCTAACCCGGAACTTGTGCCGCCATCAGAACTACCACCACCGCCACTCTTAACCGCCAGCAACCTAATATTGAGGTCTTCCATATTTCTTCTTTCAAATATTTATTTTACCCTTAATTTTAATATCTAGGTTACTACAGATGGATTTATCTTTGGATTTATGCTACAATTTTTGTTGATTGAGGTCCTATTGTGTTGAGAAGTGTTTTTTTTATAATTTTTAGTTTTTAACCAACCTAGGTTTTGCCCCTTTAACAAAATATTCTGTTAAATTTAGGATTAATAGATATACTCCATTTTGTATAGGTTTAGAACTTGAATTAATATTGTAATGAATACTTGTAATTTATTATTATGTATGCATCAAATGTATAGGCTAACCCATATATATGTGTGTTGATTTATGTATGTTTGCACGCAAAACATTATAATTGGTAAAAATTCACCAAGTGTAAGAAACATCTACAGATGAACATTTTATTCTTCCGTAGATATGTTTCTTACAAGTAAAATACATCCGAAGATCTTCTGCGGATGAACAACCAGCTCTGAGGATGGAAGAACAAGATTGCTTCGGAAGAACACGATTGCTTCGGAAGAACAATGTACCCTCGGAAAAACAAGACTCCTGCGGAAGAACAAATATCTACGGAAGACAATATTCCTGCGGATTCCAAACTCTTGTATAATACAAGTGTTACAAGTCAACAAGGCAGCTATGCGAATCCCAAGAGATCTGGTGATTCCTTAATAGAAACAATTTGAATCCCAAGAGATCCGATATTTCCTTAACAAGAAACACACGTGCCAATATATATGGATCCTAGGTTTCACATCAAGCAGACGACTTTTGACGACAAACACCTAAGCAACATTACAACCATCGAACATCACATCACACAAATCAAAACCCCAGCAGCCGTCACATCATCAAACACTCAAATCAATATTGTTCATTCATTGTTTATTCGACTGTAATCATTAACATGTTTTAATGAAATATGTTTGAATTGAATTTTTGTCTGATCATTAATTGTGTTCCTTTCATTGCGTTCATCTTATTATTTAATCATTATTGATATTGAAATTAATAACAAACAATTAAACCAAGTTAACGTTGATTCCACAAACGTTGATTTCATAAACGTTGATTCCACAAACGTTGACTTGACTTGAATTAACACTGATATTTCCTTATTGCGATCCTTGAATTTACATATTCTTATATGTGTCGCTATACATACTACATAGTCATTGATTTTAAGTTTGATTTTCTTTGATTTTATTTTTGTTGCCACTTTTATAGTCTAGTAGTTATTTAAATTTTCTTTCTTAGCATTCACAATAAAGTGGAACATCTTAGAAAAAAGTAGAAATAGATTCACAATTGACTAAATGTTGGGTACAAAAATGATTTACATATCTTACTATTAGTGGTTTAAAGGTATATAACATAATATTTGGCTAATGCTATATTATTATCATGTGTGTTGTGTTTCGTATTTCTTTACGTAGCATTGGCCAATGCTATAATCTCTAATCTGCTTAATATTTTAGGTTTTCACGATCTACTACACTTGTGTCTTCCTAATTAGTTCATTTGTCTGATTTACACTTCTAAAATGGTTTATATTAGTGTTATTATTTTTATGATGGAAATATGATTCCACTAACTTAGGGCTTAAGCTTTACTATACTGGAAATAAAAGTATTTAACTATAATGAACAAATATAAGAAACTAGTGAGAAAATTAAATAAAATGAGACATTGTTTAAATCCATTGAAACAATATCACGAATTTTGAATCATTTAATTTTATTTTCTTAGTAATTTCTTATTGTTGTGCATCATTAGCTTTTAGGTTACATATATGTATTGTAATCATCATAAGCTTAAAAATACCCACCCAAAATTGATTTAAAAATTAAGTTGGGTATGTCCTTGTTTTGGGATTGCTTTTTGAATACTTTGTCTTATGTATGATGTGAATGTAGAATACATGATTGCTTGTTTAAGATATACTTGATTGTTATTTTCTCTTGGCTCATAGGATACATAGTTATATATGTATATACTTGGGAGCTAACAGAAAATGTTGCTAAATGTTTTTTAAACAAAGAATTATCTAATACACATTCATATATAAGATAAGGTATTTAAGAATGTAGGTGTAGCAGCCTACCCTTCTAAATACTATATTTGTTATCTTGTTTGTAGCTCCTTTTTCATATATAGTTTTTCGTCCACTTTATTAAATTATGTTATGGTTGCATGATCATGTCTATTGATAAAAGTTGGCTTACTAATCCAAACAATAAATCACCTGAATACCAACAAAGAATCCAATCTTTTATCAATATATGCAAAAACACATAGATAACACTAGAAATATTAGATATTCATGTCTAAATTGTCATATACCTTCTTAGCACGATGAGTCAAAAATGAAATATAATTTGTAAATATGAGGCATTTGCCCGACGTACAATGAGTGGATCTATCACGATGAAAGTTTAGTTCCTGAAGGTGTAGTTGTAGCTGTTGTTGAGCCAATAGAATATGTAGCTAACGTTATTGAAGATGCTATGAAAGATAGTGGTGGTGTTTGTGATGATTTTGAGGACCTGCTAGAGTAAGTTCAATCAAAATTGTATCCTGGTTAGACTAAGTTTTCTTCCCTTGACTTTTTAGCAAAGCTTATGCATATCAAGGTTAAGAACAAATGGACTAACAATACAATTGATAAGCTTATTGATTTGTTACAATCTCCCCATCCACAAGAATACAAGATTATCCCTTATCATTATTTATCAAAAAATACATTAAATAATATAAGTTTAAGATATGAGTTGATACATGTGTGCAAACATTATTATGTTGTCTTCTGGGTTGAAAACATCAAGTTACAAAAACATCTTGTTTGTAATGAGAGTTAGTGGGTCGATACAAACACATAGGATAAGAAGTTACATCATAAGGTGTTAATATGGTTTCTTTTAACCCCCAGACTACATCATTTGTATTCTTCAAGGCACATGGCAAAAGATATGATCTCACACATTATCGGATGATCAAAAAGAATATGGTGCTTCATCTTGTTGATGGGTATTCAAGGAAAGAATTTAATATATAGTACCCTAACTTTTCGAGAGAAACCTAAAATGTTTATCAAGGGCTTGCAACTAATGGTTTCAAACCATTTGGTAACACTAGGTTGCCTCATAGTGGCCAATTGTACTACCTCGATGGCTATGCATGAAAGAGTCCTTATTCATGTTGTTCTTGTTGATTCTTTACTATAAATCAACTATAGAGGATGGGGATGTTTTCCTTAGGCTGTTGGTGTATAAGCTTTAGCAGTTGTGGGTGTTAGGCTATAAGGCCCCATTCCTGGGAGGCTTACAGTTGGATCCTCATCGCACATTAAACATATAATTTCGTTTGCCTTATGAAAATATTGCAGCGGAAACATTCAAAATGACATCTCATTCTATTATAAAAACTTTTGCCAAATAATACATTGTCGATTGGTTACAAAATATATTGTTGCATTACATCATAAAAGCATTAAATAAATGGATGCCATCCCAAAAGAGCTGAGTAGCCGTCTCGTGCCATCCTCAGCAATAATTACCTGCCAACTGGAAACACATCAAAGTCAGCGTTGTTGAGTGAGTTCTAGTTTTATAAAATAAAACATACTGTAGAGATCAATGAAAAGACTGATGCAACCTAAACATCCAATGTCTATCCTGTATGCTGCACAAGTGCATTGAAGAAGAATGCTTAGGAAGTTTCACACATACAACAGAAATATTCTAAGTGTGAAATATTCCGAAGCCAAATATGAAGTCTTCCGAAGCCTCAGAGACAAAGTCTTCCAAAGCTTCAACTCATGAAGACAGATTTCTTCTGAAGACTTTAAACACATGCTTTATCTGATGTACTTTTCTATAAAGCTGGACACCTTTCCACTGCACCTCTGTAAAGTCACCAACTTACATGAGTTGGTGTAAAGGTCCATGCTTTTGGTAACTGTACATTGAGGTCTTGAGTCTGTAAACTTTCTACTTCATGTACTTTATCCTTTTTGTAATAGATAAGGATGTGAGCTATGACATCTCATAGTCACTAGTCAAAAGGCAATCTGCCTTTTGACTCTACAATTGATTTTGTTTTGTGTCTAGTCAA
>BJCM01265166.1:0-20108 GCA_018326385.1 Flaveria bidentis
TATTGTAGGTAAGCTTGCAAAACCCTAATCGATTATCATTGTTGCAAGTTACCATTTCAAAGCAGTTAATACACAGAATTATCCTTGTGCTTTATGTTATTGATTGTCATTGATCATTGTCTTATTATGAATGAGTTCTCATTGTGTTCAATCCTCTTTGTTATTGTTGTTTAGTATATTTATTGGATATTGAACGATTCTTAATATCCTTTGCACTGTAATACGATCACATGGACCAATAATAATTGTTCATTCTTGAGCAGCTCGAGAATTAGTCTGAGGTGTTTCTCGTGCTCTTCTTTATTGTGTAGATGAGGATGTCGTTGATAAACACCATCACGAACTTGTCAAGATACGGGCGGCATACATGGTTCATGAGATCAATAAATGCCGCTGGTGCATTAGTCAGTCCAAAGGGCATGACTAGATTCTCGTAGTGTCCGTATCTCGTCCGCAACGCTGTTTTGGGAATGTCGTCTTCCTTTATGGAGTTATATACTCCATGTCAATTATCCTGCAAGGTTAGTATCAGATAGAAATAGTTTCTCAAACAAACATAAGATCATCCATCATGGAGATTTAAAATAAATTATATGTCATGGTTCACAACTTGGAAGGTACCCTTACCCTCATAATAAATAATAATAGTATCGGTTAATTATAGAAATTGTTTCCTTCAACTGTCTCAGAGACAGGTAATCCCATTTTCCACTAGACTTTCACATCCATTTCTTTTTCAACCATCCCAGCCACCCTACATTCTTTTTTATGCTCCTGCTCCAACCGTTGTACCCCATATGAGGCCATGATAGCCTGAAACTGGGCAGATTGGGAGGTCCAAGTGGTGTACTAGATAGTCATCTCTTGACGACGGACGGTCCTCCAAATCTCATCTAGTGCAGCGTCGGAGGGATCTGCGTCACTTGCCCGACGGCTAGACTGGGAGTAGCGGTCACCAGCCAGCACACTAGGCCTGTCATACATGTTGTGCCTAGGTGGCATCCAGTGCTCGTCTAGTGGTTGGTGTCGGGGTGGATCAAATGGCTGTGGGGCTGGTATCGGTCTTCTAACCGGTGGAGGCGGAGGAGGAGGCATCCTGAAAGAGATCGAAGTTCCCGGCCTAACATTCTTTCGGGGGTGGGTAATAGTCTGTGCACCCTTGTCCCCGATAGGAGGGACTGGTGAGTGAATGGGTGCAACGACGTGTGGGGAGTTGGAGCGCGTTTGGCTCCTAGATGGGGATGTCAACGTGGAGCCTTTGACGGCTCCGAGTCGTCCGAAGTCGCAGATAAAAATCTAGGGTGTCTACACCTTCTGAGGTAAGCCTCGTATTCAGTCCGAGGAGTGATCTTTAAGCTGCTCCCTATAGAAGTAGCCTCATGGATTGGGTGAGCTGGCGCCTTATGTTTTCCTGCCATAGTCTCAGATAACCTGTATAAATCATCATGAGTAATTTGGTCATAGCTCATGGTAGTAATAGTACAGGTAATAGTAGCAGTACTTTTACTCATAGCAGTAGAATCAGTGATCTGTAGTATCTGTAATAGCATTAGAAATTAATGGTCTCGTCAAATGACAATAATAATAAATAAAAAGGCTCTTTTAAATAAAACTCTTAGACTGCACCAAGAAATCTTTCGAACACATAATCTCAAACAGAGAAGGGTCCAAACACGACCAAAGGTCCATGCCGGAATTTACACGTCCCGTAAATTCATGATTACGTTGATCAAATGTAATCATCAATTTACCCAACCTGATCATCCCAACACTTTCCATAAGGGTGGTCCTAAGGTATCAGGGTTGTAGCCTAGGGTCTACTATGGTATTCCCGACTTCTCTACAACCTTTGGCTCTAATACCAATCTGTCACACCCCGGGCCCAGGTAGGATGGGACGTCACAGACTAGCAACAACATGTGGCAGCGGAAACGAACCATCATAAGAGCACAAAGGAAGAGAACATCACATGGAATTAAATGTTTGACAAATATCCCGGACTAGAAATAGATCTAGCCCTCAAATTAAATCGTACATCCAACAAAAGGACAGAATGTATAATATCAATGATTAAAAATTGTTCAGGCAGTTTCAAAACAAGGACAAGCCAATGCCATGGTCACAGTGCTAGGTCAAAGTCTTCTACGAGTTAGACTCCACTCATGGATTACCTAAAACATGCTAAAAAGAAATTGTGTCAACTAAAAAGTTGGTGAATTCAAGTGCTTAAAGTTTAAAAACAAGGATCCGTTAGAATCCATACTTTATTAAAAATTCATAGTATCATTGTTGTGGGGATCACTATCAACCCTGCACTCAGCCTCGGCTGGCCTCTTCAAAAATTATGTTACCGGTTAAATCCCCGTGGGGAGAACTGAGCCTCAAAACAGTGGACCGTACCTGACGGATGGTCCACCATAGTATCTTAATAAAACATGTTACATGCCACAAACGACCCCGCAGGATCTCAGTGTGGTACCCTCCCGTTCATCATGGAAGGCATTGTGCGTGGGGGATTCCCCAAGTAGATCTACCCATATAAACAAGCGGTTCACCAAAGAATTAATAACTATGATACAAGTATCAGCAGGTCTCAGCATAACCACAACATGTAGCGTCATAATATAGCACAAAAACATTTCAGTTTAAATAGAGCATGCTTCATCCCAAAACAGTAGTAAAAAGGAAAACACTTAAACTCACCTTAGGATTCAAGCAAAGGGGTCACTGTGTATGCCGGGAAAAGTCTCAAGTCTAGCACCCTAATCATTAAGATTCAGTGTCAATCCACTAATTCTAGGGTCATGGAAATGCATAAGATGTCATGCGGTTAAAATCTTAATAGCATTTGAATTACTAAGTCCTTGTGTAAAAAGTTTACTTTTATAGAAAGTTAGGGTTTTCTCAGGAAAGAATACATGATTAGCTATGCTACTTCGCTTATATAAGTTAGTTTAAGTCTTTTAGGTGATTCTTGGTTCAAGGGGTCGATTTATAGAAATCTGTCAAAAATTTAATGTTTAGTTCTCCAAGTTTCAAAATTTACAATTTCTACAACAAAGTTTGATTTCTTGCACTTAATGTCTTAGATCCAATAAATATTATTTTAGTGACTTTATATAAGGTTTTTAATCTTCTAGAGATGTATTTCAAGCTCTTTTTAGGTGAGAGTCTACCCTTTTAAGTTTTACCCGGTTTAGACCTGTTTTTTCACTAAAAATTCTATTCAATCTATTCTTTGACCATTAAATCAGCAAATCCGACCCATATACTTCATTAACCCTTTTAGAGCCTGGAATACTTTTTAAGATGGTTAACATCCATGTTTTATTGTTTTAAAGTTGTTTTTACCACTTTTCGGGTCCCCGAATAAGTCCAAATAGCTTACACGTCTAAAGCATTTATATTTTCAGCCCTTAACATCTCATCACATGCCCAAAATCATCCAAAACTTACTAAAATACTATGTTAACCTCACAGGTTCATCAACCCAAGTAGGAACACGATGGAACTTTAGTATTACACCATTTTCCTTCATTACACATGTGTTAAATGCTATAACTTGTGTTTAAACATTAACCAAATCTTTTGTAACTTTGGGAGCAAGTTATTAGGAGGTTATAAAACTCATTTTCATCAGGTCACAAGATTAGTTTCGAAAGGTTACAAGTTGTGCAGGTTGGATGGTGTAAATACACACGGAAAGAGGGTTTTCTAGGTGTAAACCATGTTACACCTAAAGGATGACATGCTTACGAGTATGGTACCTTCAAGAACGTGAAAATCTCCTTAAGAATAAGGTGTTAGCAGCACGGTTCTGTTATGAAAATGGTAAGCTTTTGAGTGAAACATGAAGACAAATACAAGAAATGACCAAAACCGACGACATGAGCCTTACACTCGATGTAGCTCGCGGTTTAGACTGTGTAGTTGGTCGTGGGTGGCTCGAAACTCCTTGGACGAAGCTGGAGAATCTTGAACGAGGCTGGAGAAGACCGGACTCAGCAAGAACCGTGTACCCAAGGCTCACAAACTTCACCTTTTGCGGTTCTTGAGTTTGGCCGAGGGCGTGTAGTTGTGTTTCTTCGAAAGTGGAACTGAAATTTGAGAGAAAGGGTTTCGGTTGTATGTGTGTGCTTTTCTGGAGAGAGCCGACAGTGAGAGAAGGGAGACAAAGTGTATGAAGTGGTGTGAAGTATTGCATGCAAGGTGAGTAGGTAGAATGGGAGGTGGTGTAGAAAAGAGAGGAGTGGAGGAGAGGGGGAGGCAAAAATTGTCTTCTAGTAAGGGGATTTTGGCTTTAATTTAATTATAATGTAATTTTGTAGTGTAGTGTTGAGTAGGATTTTAGATGGTAAAGTTTAGTTAGTTGGTAATATTGTGCATGACCATGCATTAACCGAACATTCTTATTTTCGTGTGTAGGCACACACTTTAATTGTTTCAAGGGTGACTAATAAACTTTCTCGGGACACTAAGGTTCCTTAACTAAGGCTTGCACCAACTAAAAACATCACAAAACACAAGTCGTAAGGGTCAAGGCAAGTGAAATACGGCAGAAAGTTTACTCATCCGCATTAACCAAATGCGGATGAAGGCAGCCCCAACCGCATTAACCCAATGCGGATGAAGGTGGCCCATCCACATTCACTAGATACGACCAAATAGGTCCATCCACATTAACCAATGCAATGAAGGGGTTCATCCGCATTAACCAAATACGAATGAGCCGGGAGGAATTGTGGTCACTTAAGACAGGTATCAAACACATGGTATGCAGGAGAGAATAGTATCAATAATAGTAGAAACAAAATTAATAGAATTAGAAAAGATGCAGGTCGAAATAGGTTAGGTCTTTGACATGGAGGTTGGTTGTTACAAAATTCTTCAAGTGTCTTGTTTTTCCACAAATTAAGTGGTATTTATAGTTTAGGGTTTTCAATCGTGTGATTGAACCATTAGCATGGTTCAGTCGTGCGACTAAATAATGTGATTGATCCATACGCATGACTGAAGGTTCATTCGTGCGACTGAGCCAATCTTATGTCTCAGTCATGCGACTGATCCAGTCTCATGGTTTAGTCGTGCGACTGGTCCATTAGCATGAAGTATTCATGCGTATTGTCCATTAGCATGGTCCATTCGCATGAAGACTTCTTACGATTAAGTTTGAACACGTTTCTCAATCATTATTGACTAAGAACTATGCAAACAACCACAAACCTATATAGTTAGTTCAACATGCATTATCACACAATAAACAATGAAATATTAAAAATTATAAGCATCAATAACATATTGCATTTCATTCAACTCATTCATTACACATATGTTAGACATGAAAGATATTTTACATTAAGCTCCTAAACTAGGTACATATGAATCAACAAACTCCCCCTTGGACCTAGTTTACATTAGTGTCTAACATTCTTCATTAGCTCCTCAAACTTCTTGTACTTTTCCTCTCTAACAACTCCGACATGTATCTCGAATGCAAAACAGAGTCGTATAACGTTCTAGAACTGGAGGGCTTATACTATATCTTGCGAGTCATAGAATAGTGGTCACTTGTATAATGTATAGACATCGTCTGCTAACAAGTTGGTTAGCCACATAGGGTCGAACACCCGGATAGTTTCCATTTTGCTCTCTCTCTGTAAGACTATGACCGCTTCGCTTGTTCTCCAATCATAATACCACCATTTAAAGTGTGGAGTGAAGTCTTGTGGCATTTCCCGTAAGGGAATCTCAGACATAATGCATGAAGGACTCTTCAACACCACCTTTGGCTTTCCAGATATCGGGTCCACTTCAGACCTTCGGATGTACCTCTTCGGTTGTTGAGGTCTGAAGTTTACCCACCTGGTGTGGTATTCTTTCCTTAGTGTAGCCTAAAACCAACCTAACATTTTCTTCGGATCAGCATATAACAAATTTAGGTGTGCTAGCTGGTTGAGCTCAAAACCAGGGAGAGTATTCAAATCGTGTGGGA
This sequence comes from Flaveria bidentis, assembly GCA_018326385.1. Lineage (NCBI taxonomy): Eukaryota > Viridiplantae > Streptophyta > Magnoliopsida > Asterales > Asteraceae > Flaveria > Flaveria bidentis. The sequence continues at coordinate 5,993 of BJCM01265166.1, forward strand.
ATCTGAAGTACTCTATACCTTTCTTCCTCTTAACTGCATACACGTTAAGATCCTCAAAATACGCCCACGCAATAATCTTGCCCGACACCTTTAGATGTTTCTTGACCTTGTAAAGCTTGGTGTAGGCATTTGGCTTTTGTGCAGTGCATTGGGCTCGTATCTCAGCAAAACAAGCCGCCCATTCAGCCTTCTTGATATCAACATCAGCGTCTGAGGTTTGGGCTTGGCTTTCATTCTTTTCAGTCTCTTTTTCCAACTCATCCAATTTGTCAAACGTAGCACTGTCGAGAGTGTCACCTAGATTAGGGATCACATTGCCCTCTCAGTCAGTGTTTCGGGATAGTAGGCGCATCAAAAGTAGGCGCATCTTTGACAATCTCATCTGGGTTTACCCTGAACATCTCTGCAAGTTGCTCGTCAGTCAGGTTGTGAATGATTTCTCCTTCTTTGGGATTGTAGCTCACCGACCTTCTAACATCCCTTGCAAATCAAGAATCATTGATAATTGAGACTTCATTTGTTGTAAGGGAGCAACATCATACTCATCTTGATGAGATGCTTGATCTGCTTGATTTATACATTTAAAACACATCAATCATTAATAGTTAATCAATACATTCAAACATTAGATAAAGATATATAAACATTAATTACAGAATTTTAATACAAGATTCAATTACAAAAGCTTTCAAATACATAAAATTCTAATCATTACTTTTGTCTTGAATTGTAGGCTTCTCAGCAGGAGGGGCAGAGGAAGATGCTCCTTGGTCTTGGGTTCTCTTGGTTCTCCTTTCTTGACCCTGAGCATATGCTGATACAGCTGCATCCCCTTCTTCATCATCGTCTCTGCCCTTCTTTCCCTTTGTTCCTACATCATCACTGTCCTCTTCATCATCAGTCTCATCATTATCACCATCATCATCATCTTCATCATCATCATCATCATCACCCTCTCTAATCTTCAGAGGCTCATCTTTAGATACCTTCAGTTTGAGCATGATCGTCCTGTTTGAGGCCTCCGATTCCTCAATCCTTTTTACTGATTGGTCATTGCGCTCCTGGAGTTAGGAAATCTGCTGTGCTTGCTGGGCAATCTGCTGTGCTTGAGTAGCATTTAGCTCCACAAGCTGATTTAGTTGAGCAGCTTTTTCTTCGTCAGCAGCTAACAGCTTCAGCACCATCTTGTTTAGTGCTGCTAGTTGTTCCTCTACCCTAATGGATGGTAAAGTGGGTCCTGTGGTGAAGGTGGTGTGGTTTGATGGTCCTGCTTGGTGGCTGGTGGTGGTATATGTGGTGAATATGGGTGGTGGGATATGAGAGGATGATGAAGGGTTGGTTGTAGTAGTGGAGGTTGGGAGTGTGGTAGAGATAGGTGGTGTGGTAATGGTGGTGGTAGCTGTAGTGGATGTGGGAGATGTGGTGGAGGTGGTAGTAGTGGTGGTTGTGGTCAATGTAAATCTTGGCCTCTTACCCTTTTTGCCATAAGGGTGTGCCATCCTCTTCTTCCTGGAGCCTTTAGAACCAGAGGCTCCCCCTTGGTTGCTGGGCTGGTCCGGGGTATACAAAGGATCTGTATCAATAGTAGTGGCATCCCCGGACTCACCTTGGTATCCACCTACCGCCCTGAGCCCTCTTTCAGTGGCTACGACCTTGCTCCCCACCGTTCGCACCAGAGGCTCCTCGTCTGACTCCTCCTCCTCCATCTGAAAGTCGGGGTGAATTGGGGCCAGCTCGGGTCCACCCGAGGCCTCATCTCCTGGACCATCACCTTGGTCATCATCGTCAGAATCATCGGAGGGTAGAGTAATAGGCTCAACATCTGAATCACTATCGTCGTGGCGCCACTTCCTCCTAGCTGGCGCCACATAATCCTCCCGGGCCAGATGCCCAAACAAACTCCACACTAGGGGCTTCACTGCTTGCCCCGGTATTCATCCCACCTAAGGTGGTATCATCCATCATCTCAAGCACCATGAAATCTTCTTTCTCCTTGGGCAGTGACGGAAGTTTCTCATCAATAATCAGCTATAAGAACCGTGGGTACATGCAGAAGCTCTCTTTCCCCTTTGCCTCAAGGTTCTCGATCAGGTACGTGAAGATCATGTTGGAGAAGCTGAAGGGGTGGTTTAGTACCAGTGCCACGTAGGCATTCTGGATTTGGTCTGAGAGATCATTGAATCGACCCCTCCTTGATGCAATGCACTTGTGAATGACGTGTGCTAAGTACTTGAACTGGGGACACAAGTTTCATTTGTTCAGCACCCCTGCGTTAATGTCCCAAGAGTACTTCATCCTGAGAAAACATCCCCAAACAGTCAAGGGATGTAACTTGGTTGGGTGAGCAACATCATCACCTAGGTCTAGAACACCTTTATCTCTTGCCCACAGATGGTGTTGCGTTGACAGTACGGCTCAGTAGATCTGTCAACCGATGCACCTTCCCAGAAGGACTGCTGGATGGATCTGTAAGGTGTGCACGGAGTAGAGATAACCTTGAAGATCCATGATCGGCGCAGAAAGGCAATAATCCCTAAGAACTCAGTAGTGTTCCAGGATGTAGGATCAAGGTGAGCACAAATGTTGTGCTTGGTGTTGATAGTCCACCTCTCTGCATGTTTCTGTAACACAAGACACGTAAACATAATATTAATCCATAACAGAAACACTTGAACCTTTAACTGTTTTGAAATTAGTCTGGTTCAATCCTGCGATTGAACCATATGTCTAAATTCAATCGGTTGATTGAGTATGCGACTGAGTTCAATCGAGCGACTGAGCATGCGGTTGAGTTCAGTCGGGCCTTTGAGCATACAACTGAGTTCAATCGAGAGATTGTGCATGCGGCTGAGTTCAATCGGGCGATTGTGCTCATACGCCTAGTTCATTCGGCCGATTGAGTCATTCGCCCAGTTCAATCGTGCGATTGAAGTTCATTCGGAGTGTCCGGTCGCATAGCTCTCTGTTCGACACTCTAACCCCGAATCTTGGTCAAAACTTGATGTAAAACATTGTGTATAGACTCTTTAGACGCGCAGGAACCCTAATTATCAAAGTATGTCTTTCATTTTAACCAGTATGCATATTTATGTGGTCTATTTATTGGTTGTTACTGATTTCTTGGTTCTTAAACAATTTGGTATGTTAGGGTTTGAATACAGCATGCATTTTGTGCGATTTCATTCTCTCATTACCTACAGATGATGCAACAACACGTCAGTTCACAATAGTGGAGAGAAATCGACTTAATCAAATTTTGGCAGAGTGTAGTTGCATTCGGGCGATTTTAGGGCGATTAAAGGGTGATGAAGATGTGCGACCGACTTTAGCCCTTTTTAGACTAATTTTATCTTCATTCGGGCGACTAGACCTATTCGCACGCTTCATTCGTGCGACTGAGCCTCAGTTGTGCGACTGGCTCAGTCGGTCACATTCAGTCGTGCGACTAGGTTTCAGTTGTGTGATTGACTCATTTGGTCACCTCCATTCATTTGATTGGTTCATTCTGGTGATCCAATCGCATGGATTGTCCCATGCTTATGGTCCAATCGTACTTCTGGTCCATACATGTGGTTCAGTCGTGTGATTGGGCTCATACGTATGATCCAATCGTGCGACTGGTCCATACTTATGAGTTTGACCTTATGACCTTTCAAACACTTTGCCTTTTAACTATAGATAAAACTTTATGAACGATGATCATCTCAGACATGATTTTTTTAATTTGAAAACCTGTTTGATCATCTCAAACGTGATCCTTTTACTAAAAACCGAATTTGTCACCTCAGACGTCACTCATGTTAGTTATGAACATTTTGGTCACCTCAGACGTGACCCTTTTGAGTGAGTGATTCGCAGATTGATTCCCGATGCCTAGTTCTACTTTTACTAACTACATGACTAAAATTTAAAAAATAAAGCAACTATAACAGTTAAAAACCAAAATTAAGACATATTTTTGTATTTTTGATTTGGAGATGGATCTAAACCTATTAGAGTAATTCTAATCGATTTTATTTCCTGGACAGCACAGCTTCAATTTTATCATTTCTGATACGATTCATTATGGAATCATACAGGTATACAAGAATCATTTGGGACATTTTAATAAACTATTTTGATGCTAGATTCTTGTTTTGTCCGAGAGTCAATAGCAATTTTAGGAAATCATACTAGAGCTACAAGATGCACACAATGATTTTGACTTTCGAGAACTGCAGCTCACGATGATTGTCAGTATACTTGTCCTCTTAAATCCATACACTGATTTTTGACACACATTGGTGATGAATTAAAGTTAAATTGTTTCAACAAGCATTTGTGGATCCCACACTTATATGATAATCAACATTCCTCAGGAGATTTTTGAGCGGTCTACGAGTGTTTTGACAAGAAGAAACTATTCCAAGAGCTTTTAAAGAGATGCCAAGCCTCAGGTCAGTGCCATCGCATAGCAGAGAGGCGCAAACAATAATAAATTCTAGAATATCTAGGTTGTGCTTATCCACAGGTCAGTGCCACCGCACAATAGAGAGGCACACAACCTATCTTCTTGTTAGAGCATATATAATTTTTCTTTTTAGCACATAACGCCCCAACAACATTTGTTATTAGCTTGATTGCGCATATCAGTTTTATTTCCAGGCTTTGCTCTTTTTGTGGTCATCCGCACACATTTGTGGCGTCTATTTGCTCGTCACCCCTTTTTGGAAATGCGCTGATTGTGTTAACCAGGGATAATATGGGAACCCACAGCAAGTTGAACAACATAGTTTTAATTTTAAACCACCAATAAGGTCTACTCATCTATTATGTTGAATCTACCGACACATCATATAATGAACTAGCAACCTCTAGGTCTACTTTCTCTATGTTACCTTAGTAGATTACTAGTTTTACTATCATTTTTCCTTTTATATTTTTCTTAGACTTCTCAGAGTTATACTTTGAACTTTGCATTTTTATCATTTAAAAATTTTAAAGTCCCAAACAATTTGTTCCCTGTGTACTATCATTTTCCATAAACGTTGAATCCGTATCACAGATTTGATTGCTTTCCTTTGAGCTAAGCTGTCCTTCTCCCCCCCCCCCCCCCTTTTTAATACTAAACTAACCTATTCTCACCCTAAAATTCTAAAACCGAAAATATTTTTTGAGTTTTTGGATTTTATCGAAACAGGAAATTAAAATAAGAAGAATAAAAGAAAATAAAAATAAAAGGTTGTCGGACTAAGCATTTTCATCCTCTGGAATCACGTCACATTTTTTTTTCACGCCATTAACCTCTAATAGAGTTTATCAAAAGCTTTTGTGTAGAGGTCGGCACGTTGAAAATCCGTATTTATTTTAACGACATGGATTAAATGTTTTTCAAAACAATAACGTATAAAGTGATACTTAATGCCGTTGTGTTTAGTTTTAGGATATTGGACTGGATTTTTAGTTACGGCTATAGGAGCAGAATTATCAACATAAATAAGAGTGTTAGAGAATTGCAAATCTTAGTCCCGCATTTGCTGTTGAATCCAGATGATTTGTGAACAACAACTTGCAGCAGCAACATATTCAGCTTCACATATTGACAGAGCAATGAAGGTCTGTTTCTTACATTGCCAGGTGAATAACCGTTTACCAAAGAATTGACACCCTGCTGATGTTGACTTGTAATTCATTTTGCAGCCGCCATAATCCGAATCGCTATATGTTGTAAGCTCAAAGTCATCATCATGAGGATACCAGAACCCGAGTGTTGGAGTACCCTTCAGATAACGAAATATCCTTTTAACTCCTATGAGATGGTTGACTTTCGGTTTCGCCTAATATCGTGAGCACAGACACGTCGTGTACATGATATCAGGTTGTGATGCTGTGAGGTACATGAGGGATCCGATCATTCCTTGGTACATAGTGGCATCCACCAGATCACCATTTTCGTTGGGTGCCACGTCGTGGTTTGTAGCAAGTGGAGTCCCAGCTGCTGAAGCATTCTCCATATCGAACCGACTGAGAATATCGCCTACATACTTGGTCTGATGTAGAAATATTCTCTTTGGTTTCTGATCCACCTGTAACCCGAGAAAGAACTTCATCTCTCCCATGACACTCATGTCAAATTCATCTTTCATTAATGCTTCAAATTCTTTACATGGATCTTTGTTTTTGGAACCGAAGATTATGTCATCAACATAAATTTGTACTAGCAGTAAGTCACCATCCTTTTCTTTGATGAACAGTGTACAGTCAATTACTCCTCTACGAAAGTCGTGTTTCACCAGATGAGTGGAGAGTTTTTCATACCAAGCTCTCGGGGCTTGATGGAGCCCGTAGAGAGCCTTATCCAGCTTGTAACCTCTATGCCGATGGTAAGGATCCTCAAATCCTTCGCGTTGACTGACATACACTGTCTCCCGGATTTCACCATGAAGGAATGCACTCTTCACATCTAGTTGATAAACTTTGATCTTCATGTAAGATGCATAGGCTAGGAAGATACGGATTGCTTCCATTCTAGCCACAGGTGCAAACACTTCATTGTAATCAATTTCTTCGACTTGTCGAAATCCTTGAACTACAAGCTGAGCCTTGTTGCGAATTATGACCCCTTGGTCATCTTTCTTGCATTTCAAGACCCATTTAGTGCCAATTATTTTAGCACCTTTTGGTCTGTCTACCAGTGTCCATACTCCTAGCTTTTTGAATTGAAGGAGTTCTTCTTGCATGGCACTGACCCATGCCTCATCGTTTAGGGATTCACTCACATATTTTGGCTCAAATTGAGAGACAAAACATCGATATGCACCATCGTAAAGATAGCCCTTTTCTATTACTGAGGCATAATCAGCTAAGTATAGCTGATTTCTAGTCTGTACTCCTGATCGAACATCTCCAATGACATTGTCCAAAGGATGATAAACATTTAGTCATGATCTAGGACTGGTGGGAACAACTAACTCATTATCTTGAATGTGACCAACAGGTTCACTATCAGAGGCAGTGGGAGTATGAGGTTCCAAAGTGTCAAAGGCATCAACATCTGATGCTTGTGTACTTTCAGTAGCAGGAACCTGTTCCTCCTATTCCACCTGTTCATTTTCCAAATCTTCATTGTCAGAGGAAGATTCACTTACCTCAAGTGCTCCCCCTAACGAGCTAGAAGACTCACCTTGTAAACAGGATGATGTCGAGTCTAGTGACGGTGTGTTTAAGACATCGTACATCATCTTGGTCGATAACTCATCCTCAGGAGCGGAGAGAGGGATGTTGAAGGACTTAAAGAATTCATCATAGTCGAAAAAGAATGAGGGTCCTTTTCCAGCAGGGGGGTGGTGTGTCTCTGAACGTTGACGTTACACCACACTTCTACTTGACCCATTGAGTTGTTGTAAACTCTCTTATTCGGTATGTTGTATCCTAGAAAAATTCCTTCTTCAGCCTATTCACTGAACTTCCCTGACTGATTTTTCTTCACATGGTGCGCCAAACGGTTCGAGGTACTCTAGATTAGGTTTACGTCGTTGGAACAACTCGTAACACGTTTTACCATGACGTTTGACCACCAAAACTCGATTTAGGGTGTACCATGCATTAGATACGGCCTCATTCCAAAATTGGATAGGCATTTTCGACTCTTCTAGCATCGTCCGGGATTTCTCTATTACGCTTTGATACTTTCTCTCAGCAACTCCGTTCATTTGAGGAGTGTAGGCAGATGTGAACTGGTGTATAATTCCTTTCTCTTTGCAGAATGCCTTCATCCACTGGTTCTTGAACTCGGTACCGTTGTCCGAACGTATTTGCCTCACCTTCAGCTTGTAGAATGACTCCAATGTAGTTACCAGCTCTTTGAATGATTCAAATGTCTTTGATTTGGATTTTAAAAACATCACCTAAGAAAATCTTGAGTAATCATCCGTAACTTCATAGCAGTACAAATCATCGGCAATGCTCTTTGTACTGATTGGGCCAAACAAATCCATGTGAAGAAGTTCAAGAGGCAAGTTAATTGAATGAATGTTCTTTGCCTTATGAGACTTCTTTGTCTGTTTCCCTTTCTTAAACGCGACACAAAAATCCGGTAGTTGGAAGTTCTTAACATTTACTCCTCGCACTAGATCATTCTGGATCAAGTGATTCATTTTCCGTGGATTAATATGTCCCATTCTCCTATGCCAGGAAATGTAATCTCTCTCTGTTGCTTTTGACAAGAAGCATTGCATATTATGATCGGTTGTGGAGGCCTTTGAAAGGTCCAAGACATATAAATCGTTATATCTTAAAGCTGACATTAAGACTTGGTCCTCCGGGATTACATAATCCTTTTTCAGAACATAGCACTTTGTGTTGTCAAAAACAACCTTGAATCCTTTGTCACAGATCTGGGATACAGAAAGCAAGTTATTTTGTAATTATTGAACGTAGTTGACCTTGTCAAGCTTGACTTTCTGATTTCCCACTTCGCCTTGAGCGGTGATGTATCCTCCTTTATTTCTAGCAAATGAGACATGTTCCCTTTTATTTGTTTGACATTTGAAAGGAGAGACATGTTCCCGGTCATGTGCCTAGACGCCCCACTATCAACAATCCAGGTGTTTGTGATAGCACTGTAACGGATACCCTGCACATTCAGAGGAAATTATTAGTTTAGGTTTGGGACCCAAGCCTTAACTGGCTTGGGTGACCCAGAGGAATCACTGTTGGAGCATATATTGTCATATATAGTGTGTTCGTCGCTTGACAAATAGTCTAGGCTTAATGTAATACACCTGATATGTTGTAAACACATGAAACTGAGTCATTCGCAGGAGCATATGCGAATGTGACTCAGTCGTACGACTGAGCCATGCTAATGGACCAGTCGTGCGACTGAGAGATACGATTGGGCAATTCGTAAGACTGAACCATAAGTATGGTCCAGTTGTATGATTGAACCATACGTATGGTCTAGTCGTACGATTCAACCATACGCATGGTCCAATCGCATGATTGGGCCCAGTCACATCTAATATGGGCTGAAGCCTATATATACCAGTTTCATTATGTTGAAGGGTTTTGAGAGTGTGCCCGAGGCCTAGGTGCTGTCGGATGAGAGGGGAGATCATGCTCGATCTCCTCTTGCCAAGAGTCATGATTCTTATGTTGTAATGAGCTTGTAATCATTAGGTTTTATTTGTCTCTTGGTTTTGGTTTTGTTTCCTTCCGTCAAGAACATGCTCGGATATCTACCGATCCAGCGACTTCACAATTGGTATCAGAGCCGGTTACTGCTGGAATGATCTAACAATCATTCTAGCAACTCGAGCTCTTGATTTCTGTATCTATTTTAGGTTCTTTGACGTTAAACCCACTTCGTGTTTTGCTTAGATCTTGTTACGTTTGTTGTTTCTATGTTAAAATCGACCTCGAACCCACGTTCTTATCACCCTTGCGAATCTGATGATGTCTATTTTGTTTCGGTTCATGTAAAATTCATCAGATTAGGGGTTTTGGCAGCCATGGTGGCTGCAGATCTGAAAATCTACATGCAGATCCGCTCATGCGACTGGACCATGCGAATGGACCATTCGTATGACTGGACCATGCTAATGGACCATTCGTACGACTGGACCATGCTAATGGACCATTTGTACGATTGGACCATGTTAATGGAGCATTCGTACGACTGGACCATGCTAATGGAGCATTCGTACGACTGGACAATGCTAATGGACCATTCGTATGACTGAACCATGCTAATGGACCATTCGTACGACTGGAATGCGACTGGACCAGTCTTATGATAGTCATGCTACTGCACTAGTCTTATATCCAGTCATGCTACTGGACCAGTCTTATGACCAGTCATGCTACTAGACCAGTCTTATGACTAGTCTCACGAATATATCATTTGTATCATCCATTCACACGAATGCGATATTTGTCCTCCATGTCATACGAATGAATGGTGTTCCAGACCAAAAAAAAGAGTCTGGAACTACCTCTTGCACAGATTTGAGGATGAGCAAAGCACATTCATCCTGAGGTTCTTTTGTCAAATAACTTCGATGGATACGCCATTATTCGTTGGACTTCCAGAATAGATGAATGTAGTTAGAACACGAAAGAGAGAAGAGAAAATGTCAACAGTCGGTGCTGATTTTGTGGGGTAGTCAGGAGCATCTGACTATTTATGGGCCAATCAAGTTATATCTATCCGCACAGAGAGGATTCTCATTCTTAGGGGGAATCCATGTATAGAGAAATTGAAGACGCAATCAGAAAGTGATGATATGAGCTGGATTATGATGATGAATCTGAGTGCATGCTGATTTGTTTGAGATTGTCAGCTGTGGATTGGAACCTTCTACCTTTTTCCCAATACACCGTATGAAGATGCCAAGAGAGCACAACGTTTATATATTGGGATATGCTGAATATGAGGGGGAATTTCTGCAGGTGTTAATGTTAATCAGGTGAGCCTGTGTGAAGATTGAAGCAATGGAAAACTTTTCATGTCATTATCTGGAAAAATCAGTCATATAGGGAATCTTGATGCTATGATGGTGTTCTGCAAAGTAAACGAAAGCTATTGTGCCTAAATTCATTTTCAGGGATAATGTAGCAACCTGTCGGATTGGAAAAGTTGGCTAATATGGTTTTTCGTTTGATTCTATTGGAAACCAGAGCAAAGATTGACCGAAGATTGTAAGAGGTGTTATCTACTATTTGCAAGAAACATCCAAGGGGGAATTTGTTGGAGCATATATTGTCATATATTGTGTGTCTGTTGCTTGACGAATAGTCTAGGCTTAATGTAATACACCTGATATACTGTAAACACATGAAACTTGGTCATTTGCAGGAGCATATGCGAATGAGACTCAGTCGTACGACTGAGCCATGCTAATGGACCAGTCGTGTGCCTGAGAGATGCGATTGGGCCATTCGTAAGACTGAACCATAAGTATGGTCCAGTCGTACGATTGAACCATACGCATGGTCCAGTCGTACGATTGAACCATACGCATGGTCCAATCGCATGAATGGGCCCAGTCGCATCTACTATGGGTTGATGCCTATATATACCAGTTTCATTGTGTTGAAGGGTTTTGAGAGTGTGCCCGGGGCCTAGGTGCCGCCGGATGAGAGGGGAGATCATGCTCGATCTCCCCTTGTCAAGAGTCATGATTCTTATGTTGTAACGAGCTTGTAATCATTAGGTTTTATCAATGAAACCATTTTATTATAGTTCGTGTTATTGTTTGTCTCTTGGTTTTGGTTTTGTTTCCTTCTGTCAAGAAAACGCTCGGATGTCTACCCATCCAGCGACTTCACAATCAAACATCATGAATTCAACCCACTGTCCATTTGAGGGTGAGGGCATATCATTCTTCTTAGTGTTCTCAGTATCAGACACTGGACTTGATTTTTCTTTCCATAAGCCAGTTTTGTGTAAGGCCTGTTTGTGATAAACAGATGACTGGCTTAAGGTTTGAACTTTAGGTTCATTACTTCTTTTTGGTGGAGTAATATAACTCCTTTTCAAAGAAATTGGTTTAGTATCATAAAGTTCAATTTTCTTTCTTGGTGTCTGATAATGAGGACATTTAGTAGCGATGTGTCCTCTCTTTCCATAATTGTAGCATGATACCTTCTAAATATTAGGAAAATTGTCTATGTGGGGAAGTGTGTGATACTGGTGTGACTTGGGTCTGGTTAGGTTTTGACACTTCTTGTTTAGATGTTTTTGCTTCTTTAACAAAATTTATTGTTTGAATGTTTTTAACATCTTTTGCCTTTTGTTTATTTGGACTTTGACGCGAAGCACATGTTTGGTTAACTGGTTTGGTCAATTTGGATTCAGAAAAAGACATTTTTGAACATGACTTTACACTAACCTTTTCAAATTGTTCTTCCAAATTCACAATGGGCATTTTACCTTTAGACTTAAAAGTAGCCTCCTTCTGTTTAGTGACAGATTCCATCGGTTTACACGTGGAATCTAGATCACTAACTAGAGTAGTTGACAACACATGATCCTTAATAGGATTGTTATTTACTGGTCTACATTTAGCATTTAACAATATCTCATGTGGTGGTGGAACCACCTTGTAACCCAACCCCTACCCATTGTTTCGTTCCCTCACTAAGTGTTGAACTATGTGAGAAAAACCTGGCCAACTATGCAGTTTTTGTTTTAATGAGTTGACTTTGACTTCCAAAACTGTTTTTTCTTTCTTAGTTTCTTCCAGGGATTTTAAGTAGAACTTTATGTAATTTTCTTGATTAAAAGCAACAACCTCGGTTCCCCTTAGTTGTTTATTTAAAAGTTCTATTTTCTCTTTATAACTATACTCATTTTGTTTTAAAATCCGATTAGCTTCTGTGCACAATTGTAAGTCATTTACTAAGCTATCATTGTGATCTAATAACCTAGAAAATTTAAGATCAATGCTTTCTCTAAATTTATTACATTCATTACAAGCATGACTTTCAAAAAGTTGGTCTTTGGTACTTACTTATGAAGACTCGGTTGAATTAGCCATCAACGCAGAGTTTGATTCCTCGGGTGCTGGAGATTCTGAACTTGTCGTTCTAAGCTCTTCTTCAATCAGGTGATTGACCACATTAGCAGTATCTTCATTTTCTAACATCACTAGTTCCACTGCTATGTCACCTTCACTTGTCGTGTCATAGTCCAAACCCTCGACATTTGCAATGTTCGATTCACCCGGAGACACAAACTTGAAGGTCAAATCTTGTCCTTCATCACCTTGAACAGTCAAGGCCTTTGTATCTTTGCTTGATGATGCAACTCCACTCGTGGGTTTGTCTTGATGGTTGAAAGACGAGAATGGGTTCCCGTTACCTGTTTTCTTGGGCTTCACACATTCACGTTTGAAATGCCCCTTTTCTCCACAGTTAAAACAGGTAACTTTGGTTTTGTCGTAACCAAAGGTAGTGTCTTTTGTGGCTACCAAGTTTTGTCCTGTCCTTTTCACAAACTTCTTAGCCCTTCAGACAGCACTTTCAAGAGCCCACAAAATGTCCATCCTTTCTAGTTCATTCTCGTCTACCTGCTCATAGTCCCCATCGGCCAGATGGCAATTACCAATTTTCCCAGCAATTTGTCCATCATAAGAATGAACAACCACTGCTAGCAGGTCCATATGCTCCTTTGCAACCTCCACAGTAATATTTTCAAGATTCTCGATCTTCAACTTCGTAGCATTGGCTTCAGGTGCGATATATTGGGTACTAGATGACCTAGACGTTTCAAAACCTGATGTAGTGGCTTGGGAAGGAGCTATAGAACTAGACACAAATGTCGTTTGAAATGGTGCTCCAGAACTTGTTAGAGTGGGAGGTGAGTTATAAAGTGATGAATTCTGATCGTATGATCCTTTTTGTGATTTGTACTTCATCCTCAATTCTTCCTCTTTTAGCTTCAGAATGAAATCATTTATTTCCAACTTCGCAAGCATATCATTCTGTCTCAGATTTGACACAAACCTGACCCAATTCTCTGGCAATCCATCTGCAAAACTTGAAACCTTATCTTCCATTGACGTGGTAACCCCATGAGTGTGCAACTCACTCATCAAGTGGTAGAATCGGTCGATGATGTCATCCAGGCTCTCTTTCCCTATCAAAGTGAAGTTATCAAACTCCTTCTTCAGAGTCTTTGCCTTTAAGGCTTTCAACGTTGCATTCCCGTCATACCGTTTTTCCAGAGCCTCCCACAACTTCTTTGCCTGTTTGTTTACAAAAAACTGGTGGAATATATCCTTAGGTATCGACTGAGTCAACAGAGTATACACTTTCTGTTGCACCCTGAAAGGATCATACATGCCAACTCAATGGGTGAATTGATGATTGTTCAGCTGAAATCCCACAAGTCCAAGATGCAATGCGGATGAAGAATTGTAAGAAAAATAACAAGTGTTATCTTCCGCATTAGTCAATGCTGAAGACAAAAATCTGATGCGGACAAGTGTTTACTCTTCCGCATTAACTAATGCGGAAGACATAATACTTATGCTGAAGAACAAGTTACTCTCCCGCATTGACTAATGCGGAAGAACAAAAGAAGATGCGGACAAGACTTTGATCATCCGCATTGACAAATGCGGATGACCAA
>BJCM01265172.1:0-34716 GCA_018326385.1 Flaveria bidentis
ATGAGATTGGGCATGTTAAGAGTCAATGTCCAAAGCGTAAGCAAGGAAAATCTGGTGAAGTAAACACTGTTGCTGAGGATGAATGTGATGATGACACGTTACTACTCGAGGCTGAAAACAATGTGGACTCTTGGGTTATGGATTCTGGATCTTCGTTTCACGCGATGCACAGCGGGGAGGCGTTGGTGAATCTAAAAGTGGGCAACTTTGGGAAGGTACGAATGGCAAATGGTAATATTCTTGATATTACGGGCGTAGGTAATGTTAATCTATTAACTCCATTGAAGAGAAATCTTATCTCTGTTAGTCAATTGGATGAACAGGGACAAAAGGTAAAGTTTGGTAAAGGTAAATGGAAAGTAACAAAGGGAAATTTGGTTATTGCTCGTGGAAACAAACGAGGATCATTATACATGGTGGAAGTACCTGTTGAGGAAAATATGAGCGTTCCTCAATACAAAGTTGGGTTCATTGAGTCAAAGGGGCAAAAGAAGGTTCAATTTGCAAGACTGAAACCTGGTGCCAAGGTGATTCAAGTTGAGCGGGATTGGAGGTCTAAACCAGGTCAGGGGTTTGGTGACAGTGGGAGCACGGGGTGTGTTTCGGATACAGTCATAAAACAACGTTGGGTTTTGAAGACCACTACTCCGATTGTTAAATTCTCTCCTGTGAATGTCTTGCTAAATGAGGAGAGTGTTGATGATTCTCAGGTTATCTCTGGAGCTGGTGGATCGTGCATACCAGTTGAGAAAGAGAATGGGTTGGAGCTCGGGGGAGCTTCAACTGTCCCCTCATGTACTTGATGAGAGGGGGTGCAACTAGGGGTTTTGATGAAGTCTTAGCTGATGAGTATTGAAGCTTGTGAAGACTTTGGATATAAAGAATACTGGAGTTACTGGATCTGGGTTACTTGGACGGCGTTTGTAGACTTTTGCAAAGCCTTCAAGTGGGAGATTGTTGGGTTGTGAAGGTTTTGGGCCGAACCGGGCTTGGTTCGGGCTTGTTTTGCTGCGAATAGAAAACAAGGGCAGCCGGCCTAAAGGCAATTAGGGTTATTTAGTTAATTCTTGGAGCCTAAGTTATTGCTTTAATTACTAAACCTAATCTAGCATTATAAATAGACCCATTGATGTAATTGTATTCTTTGAGCACAATAATAATATAAACCCTAGTTGCAGAGTGGACGTAGGTCACCTAGACCGAACCACTATAATTCTCTCGTGTCTACTCTTTATTTAGTGTGTGATTGTGTGTGTTTGTTTGCTTCCGCTGGAACCTACTCTGATTGTGATACCTAACGGTTCATACTTCATATTTCTTAAATTTAAATTAATAACCAAAAGACATCTCATAATCATAATTATATTTTTTGTGTATTCTAAATGGATTATTAGGTTCCAATTTATAATGAAAGCAATGAAATTGGTGCCAAAATTTTCAACGAAGAGTCAACAATCAGTTGAATCAACCATTAGTTAACGAAATGGAAAGTCTAAACATTGCCTTTTCGATACCCAATCGCGTATCGAATTGATCGAATTCACGAATCTTTGTGATCTGGTTCACGAATCGCCGCGATCCGGTTTGCGAATCGGAGTAGCTTGGTTCAATTCCCATTGAAAACGAACTTCGCCTGTTTCAGCGAACTGGATCGCGAATCGGAGGGCGGATTGGTACGAGAATGAACCCGAATCTGGTACGGCCGATCCGATTCGCGATTCGTGGGGTATGGCCGAATCCGATTCACGATTAAAAGGAGTTGTATTATACAATATTTAAGTTCTGTTGTTTAACGAATATTAAAAATGTAATATTTATCACATCAAATTTAGTAGAACCATCTTGGATAACATGTAGTTTTCTCCTTGATCTTTGTACACACTAATAAAATGAACTTATTATCTTTTTCTCTGGAATGGTAAGTTGTAAATATATTGGGAGTATGCAAGAACTATTTCAATTCTTATACAAGTTATTTGGTAACTTGAAAATGTGATTATTAAGGCTAAAAACCTGTCTAAACTTATAGTTTCATTTTCTAAGGAGGTGTTGATTTGGATTTCAAATGGCCCTTGACAAAAAGTGAAAATCATATCCCAGCCAAGCTCAAACACTGAATAAGGTTTCACTTTCACCCCAACTTAGTTATAGGGAAATACGCGACCAGGTTTTCATTGGACCAGTCAATGAAGTTGATTATAGCTAAAACAGGCGGACCCACAAGATAAAATTAAACCAACCTAATACGAAGCTCCTGAGAAATGCGCAGTCAAATTAAACCTTGTTATTGTCAATCTTGGAACCTGAGAATTATGTGTATTAATTGTTTTTCTTTTTCATTTTAGGTTGCCCTTGCACAATCATGTTCCAACGCCTCTCCAAGTCTTCAAGAGAGAGCAGCTGGTGCTCTTTGGGGATTATCAGTTTCAGAAGCCAATAGGTACATACAAAGATTCTCTCTTTTTTCTTTTTTGAAAACTTCAAACCTAACCTTTGACCTAACTATTATTTTTGATAAAGCGTCGTTTCTTGTTCGTTTGAAAGTATACCGAAAATACCCTTTTTTCTCACACAAGTATCAAGAAATGATTAGAAAAGTTGCAACTTTCTATGTTAATCTCTAGAGTTGTGTATGTTTGGTTTCATATCTACTAGCATTGCAATTGGGCGCGAAGGGGGTGTTGCACCGCTCATAACGTTAGCACGGTCTCAGACAGAAGTGAGTAATTGTTTCTCTTTCTAGTTTTTGTAATGTTTTTCATGTTTCATGTTTTTATTTCTAGAAAAGTAGAAAATTTGATACTTCTTAAGAATTCACATCCTCTTCACCATCATGTGGAACTAGCCCACTTGGTAGAGGCTCTTGTGTCTTAGATGGAAGGTCATGGGTTCAATCCTATGCATGGAGTAGATTAGTTTAAAGTAACTTAGGAGTATAGATATGCCGTTCTAAAATAGCACATCATGTTTGCCAAGTTTGTTACTCAACTCTTGAAAATCGGTATGGACATTATTGACCTTTTGACTTTGTATTCTTCCGTTTGTCCAAATATACCTCATAACTAGAGGGTTTTAGGATGTGCTTTATCGAACCAACTATCATAAACAATCCCTAATGTTTGGATGAAGTGATTCTGACTAATGTTTATAATTGTCTAAATAATCTCTACACTAGCTGCAACTAAGCTGATTATATCACATAAAACTGAAGTTCCTTAGCCCTCGTTTTTACCCTATTTGTAATATTTTTCACCCCCATGTTAATGTACATTTGATAAGGAGAAAAGATAATTTGTGGATTCAAGAGTACAAATATCTCACACATCCAGACACCCCCTAGTCTTGCTCATACACTTATAAAAGTATTACGATATATACTAAGCACATTTTACTAAAACTGATTTGTTTGCTTTTAAAATGTCGGTATGATATCAGGATGTTCACGAGACTGCTGCTGGAGCCCTTTGGAATCTTGCATTCAACCCAGGAAATGCTCTGCGAATAGTGGAAGATGGGGGTGTTCCAGCCTTGATTCATCTTTGTTCCTCATCAATGTCAAAAATGGCCCGTTTCATGGCTGCTTTAGCTTTGGCATACATGTTTGACGGCAGGTAAATATTCAAGTAAATATCTTGAAGTAAGTTATATGTCTATTGTTGACTTTTGTAGTCGATTTTTTTATATTGTTTTGTCATTTTGTATGCAGAATGGATGAATGTGCTGTGGTGGGGAGTCCATCCGGAGGTGTTTCAAAGAGTGTTGGCTTAGAAAGGGCAAGGAGAATGGCCTTGAAGAACATTGAAGCTTTCGTGCTGACTTTTGCTGACCCGCAAGCGTTTTCTGCTGCCTCGTTATCATCTGCTCCCGCACCATTGGCTCAAGTGACAGAATCTGCCCGTATTCTTGAAGCAGGCCATTTGCGATGCAGGTAGGGTGAAAATAACACACAATCACACACACACACGTGTGTTTTGTTAGCAAACTGGAAGCTCGGATATGGCGTGAAATATCTATAATACCCCTGGCTAATCTTTTTACATGTGTTTATGTCTTGTGTTTTCTTAACTTCTCAGTGGAGCTGAAATCGGACGATTTGTATCCATGTTGCGTAACCATTATCCCGTGCTTAAAGCCTGTGCAGCATTTGCTCTTCTTCAGGTCAAAACACACTCCAACTAGCCATTGTTTTATTTCTTGCATAACGGAGACTACAGATTAAACTTATTCTTATTATGAACTGTACAGTTCACTGTTCCAGGTGGGCGGCACGCACCCCACCACGTGAACCTGTTGCAAGTGTCTGGTGCACCGCGTGTTCTAAGGGCTGCAGCCGCTGCAGCTTCAGCTCCATTAGAAGCAAAGATATTTTCAAGAATTGTGCTCAGGAACCTGGAGCACCACCAGATAGAGTCTTCAGCATAGAAATGTAGCAGGTTAACTTGGAAACCGTTGGTAATAAAGTTAACCTGAATGTCAACAGTTATATACCATATACTAATCCCCCCCCCCCCCCCCCCCCCCCCTTCTCGCTTTTGGCTCGGACCTTTTGGACCGTAACTCAGTAAGCCAAAACTGGTTTGTATGGTTTTGTCTGTACTTAAAAGTTTCATCCTTTTCTTATTTCATAGTTGCTTTGTTAATTTCAGGTGGTTTTGAAATTTTTAGTTTGGTTATAATATAATCTTGCTTAATCCATACATGTTCTGTTTGATAGACATGTTAATATGAAGAAACATGTTAATAAACAGATTGATCTGTTAATCTATATAGAGTTTTTACAGGTTCCAGGAGGTCATTCAAAAGTTCTCTCTTAATTTTTTTGAATAGGGCGTGTTAAAATTTCAAAATCCGATCATCTAAATTAAAATTCCAACATTCTGAATCCAAATAATATGAAATTTTGGTTATTTGAAAAATTGATTGTTTGAATTTAGGTTCAGATAGGCTAATAAATCAGGTTGTTTAGATTTCTAAACCATCTGAAACTTTATTTTTATATATAAATTTATTTAACTGTTTTTATTATATAAAAATAAGAAAATATGAATCCGAACTTGAATTATAATATGTATATATGTGTATTTATAATTGTTTTTATATTTTAAAATATTATATTTATGTTTTTTGTGTTAAACTACTAAACTAGTATAAATACCCGCCCGTTGCGGTTGAACCATAAATAATTTGATGCCAAAATAAGCATGTTGATTCACCACGGTTTACGACTTGATTTGCGCATTGTGACATAAACACAACTTAATGTTGTCGTGTAAATATGACTGGACTTTGATATAAGTCCTAGAGTAAGGTAAAAACAATAATGTGTGAAGTCTTGAATTTACGTTGATAAAATTCAAAACTTTATAAAAAAAAGTAACCGTTTAGTAAATTCACACAGAAACATCAAAAAAAAAAAAACTAAAACCATTAAGAAAACCTACACCGAAACACAATTTTAACGTTGGTGAAATTTATATTAAAAGCTTAAACTGTTAAAAACCTACATCGAAACGACCAATGTGGAATTAGTAACAAATATAATAAAATAATTAAAACCGAAACATTTAAAAACCTACATCGAGACGACCAATGTGAAAGATAATGAAATAATTAAAAAAAGCTAGTATATATAAACTAAAAGAAAAAAAAAACACTAAAACCATTGAAAACCTACATCAAAACGAACAATGTGAAATTAGTAACAAAGATGAAATAATCACTAAACTAAAGCCTTTACGGGTCACTCACTTTAATGATATACTAAAACCAAGATCGTGTGACAACAATTTCATTGGACACTAACCTTGGATTTTATTTTTAAATATATAGTAAATTTATTTTGAATACCTGTTTCACTGTCCTTATATGAAGGTTTCCTTATATGAAGGTTTGGATGTTTGAATTTTCAGATATTTGAAATTTCAAATACGAATTCAAATAGTGAATTTCTAAATATCCGAATTTGAACAACTATAATTCTAAACCACTTTTAGTTGCTTTATTGATTATAACTAAGATGAACATGCGTTTTTGAACTCTCAAATCATGTACAAATGTTGTAGAGTTACATTAGCCCTACAAAAGGGCAGACATTCATGAATAAATTACTAATAATTTCGTGTTACGAGTGATGAATAACATTTAGTTGAAGATCTTGTTGTCCACCTAGCTTTCTAATAAAACCAACGGTGTCAGAAGACGAAGACAAAGGTTGTTGACGAGTTGACTTTGTTAGAACCGGATTATCAAGGGTATTTTCGTCAATTAAATATGGCACGATATACTTCTTCATATCTTCGTCAGCCATATCGAGATGCCCTCCGGACACATTAACAAATTTGACTCTCCCGGCTTCATCCAACGTCCTCAAACCAATCCAGTCTTCGATGTATAGCCTTGTCTGTACATAAACATACAAACAAACGTACATAGTTAAATCTCACTTATAGATAGTTTAGTCTGTCATGCAGACATAAAATCAAGATTCCAAGAATGCATTGATGAATTGTACCATACAACCGATCAGAAATACGGAATGCATCAATGAGTTGTACTGTACAATCCATCAATGCATGATGTAGCTCTCTAACCACAGATTTACCTCTTGTGCTGGAAGTATTGGATCCCATGCTCCATCAGGAAAGTATCCAAACCAAGAGGTTTCTTTTGGCACCAAAACTGATTCTTTATCAAACTGTAGACATTTCAAGTCACAAAAAAGCATCAAAAACTCGATTATCATCATTAACACTTGTACTTTGTGTAATAAAAGCTGTACTTTATTAAAAACTTACCATTATGAGCACCAAGTTTTGCAAGCTAGAGAACCTTTCTTTGTATGTAGCATTTTTTTCAAATTCATTGTTTAGTTTTGGGAGGAACTCACACCCTTTGCGATACGCATCAAGATCCTATAAAACATAATAACATGAAATGATCATATATTTTTTCTGATTATCCCTGCAAGTTCATATAGTTGTGATGAAGGTATAAAAGATTTTGACTTACAGTTGGTATCTTAATGTAATTTGATGGAGCCAAGTGTTCCTGTACTAGCAGCATCATGTTTCAGCAAATGCCATCATGATTAACAAGAAATTTCGTATTAATGTTTAGCTTTTGATCAAATTCCTAATATGCCATGTTGGATTAATCTTAATGGGTCAAGTTACGGGTCAAAGGTTATTAGAAAGTTTATTTTGTCACATAGTTTTTAATTATTAGTGGGTCATGGTTGGTTAGAAAAATTAGTGGGTCTAGATAATGGAGTAGTGGATAATTTTTTTCCTTTAATTTAGTTCAAGACTCATATATATATGTATGTAATGCAAGTAATGAAAGTAAGAGTGCAAGTTAAATTAAGCAGTAAACTTTCTTTTGTGTGTTCAAGTTGGGGCCTAAACACATGCCCTTGGAAAATCATATAGTTTAGTATAAATTTTGTGAGCTAAAATCAACACAAACTGTATTTTGTAGTGATCTCAGTGGGCAATCATGTAAAAGAACAGTTGTATGGCGGTGGCCCTTGAACATATGGGCAGACATGCATTATGGCAGCAACAGAGGTGGTAAAACAGGCAGGTCGGGTTGGTTGGGTAATGGGTCGAAATGAGTTTGGGCCAAAACGGTTCATCGTTAAGTTTGGGTCAAATGGAGTGGTTTGACCCGTCAACAACATTTTTGTTTACATTTCTTTAAGCAGTTGAACACACTTTTAACAATTACAGGTTTTAAGCCATTTGATCTCATTTCATTGATATCTAGTTTTCTATATTTTACTTGTTTGACCCGCTATCAATAGCATACAACCCGAATCGACCCATGATCAACAAAATGCACCCCAAATCGACCTGTTTTCTTACGAATGGGTTATAACCACCACCTCTAAAAGCTACAAACCTCTGATGAGATTTGCCTGCTTCGATGATTAGCATGTTGCATAGTATATGCGCTTGTTAATGCAACTTGTCCAATTTATCCCAGAAAAGTCTCATCTTTTTATGTTTTTCATGTTTAAATGAAAAGATGTGAAATCGAACCTGGAGAGTGTCGCTATAAATTGCTAACTTTATCAAACTATCCACCAAAACACACATTAAACCGGTCTGCAAATTGAAAAAACAAGATATTTATGAACATAAAGCTGCAAACTTTGTAGTTAAAAAGAAGAAAACCATGGAAATATGTATGCATATGAATGTATTTCTATGAATATCTGAGACTTACACCACAAAATGGGACTGATGCTTCCCCAGCATGAGGACCTGCTACTGATATGAAGTTCCTCACCTGTTAAAAACACACAATATAGAAGCAAAAACCTTTTTGCACATAATATGGTATATAGACAATGAATGTGTGTAGAGGCCACCCAGCTATTCAACTTTAGTCATTAAGGCCACCCAAATATGCATCTCTCCTTATCTATACCAATTTATAAATATAAAAACCAAATGACAAAAATACATAAGTTTTGAGTTTATAATATATTGAAAGATAGCTTTGAGTTTATTTGAAAAACATAAGTTTGTATTCATATTTGACATGTTTTGGTCAAAACTTATACATAAGCCACGATACATACTTGGTTGGCATATATGATAGTTTTAACTCTTAGGTGACCTCCAGATATACTATCCGGTATATAAATATTATTATACCTAAGCACTCACCGGTGGTGCTCCATCACAAAACTCAAGAACTCCTCTGCCAACCATGTTACCCTGAAAAATCACTGCACTTGATTAACTTTTCACTCAATTTGATCTCTATAACATATTCATTTGTAGGTCTAGTTCCCAAACAAAAGGTTAAATAATTTGTAAATCACAAACCTCTCACAAGCTTTCTAGCTCTGCTACTGATGAAACCTATGCATTATGCATAAAGATTCTAATTTTGTTGGAAAGACGAAAATGATATCACACATTTTCACGTTTGGGGAAGTCATTTTCTTATATATATGTCATTTTTTATGCAGAATTTAACAACTATTGATCATTCTCACCTGGGAAAGTCCAACTATGTTATAACCTTGACTGAGTTCACTCATGTTCTTCACCTGTTAATCAAAGAAACTAAACACGTTTATAAACGAGTTAAAAAGAAAATTACAAAAAGTATCAGCATATCAGGCATCAGTTTCATTACCTTCTCACAAGCAATCTCAACCTACATAACAAAGCACGAAAATCAAAAATAAAAAATTATCATTGTAAGAACTATTGATTACATGAAAATAATTCGAAAATGCTTCATCATAACAAATATGGATAAACCACCTGTTCCTCAAAGGGCATAAACCAGGAATCCCACACTCCATTTCCAATTTCTCTACATGCAAGGAAAAAATCATTTACTTATTAAGCTATGAAAGCCATCCTTTTTTGCTAACAAGAATTGACTTCATGATTACAAGTTAAAAGGGAGCATACATGCAGTATCCTTGAATGTTAGACCACTCGCTTAAAAGATCAGTGAAATGTGTGACTCCTTTTTTGGTACAACTATCTGCAACGCCTATAAACAAGGTCACATAAACATATTAGGAACTTGAAGTAATTTTCAAATAATAAGTATAGTTGTGGATAATGCATAAAAGAATTAGAAAGATTCCACTAAAAGCTAAGTGTGAGGTCATTTGGTTGACCCTTTGTTAAGCTTTTTGCCAATCAAATGCTATTATAGCGTGTATTGTGATTTGAATGTGCATTTAAACAATTTGATATCTCAATAATCAGATTCAATCCTTTCGTAAATTAACCATGATCACTATAGATATGAAGAATCACATAAGAAGCAACTGCATTGAGATAACTACATGATCATGTAAGTACTACTAACTTTAAGCAACTGATTATCTGTTTCTAAATCTCCAAGTCATAATAGTTACCTTCCAAATCCACATCCAAACACCAAGATTGTGAATCTTGAAACAAGGTAAACTTGTCATGGGACAACATATACATTCATGTGGTGTATTACCTTTCTATCAGATTCAACCAGATTTGTTTTCAATTTCAAAATCAATAAGATTCAGTGTGTTTAGGCAGACATATCTTATACCAAACTGTTCTACAAACAAGGGATTTTGCAAAATGGTAATCTTTTGAGCAAAAAATATAATCAGCTATGTACATGTGACTTTGAGAGGCACAAAGTTTTGAACTTCTGAAGTCAATAGTGATAAATCATCTCCCACTACAACCGAACAAATTAACCTTTTTTTTTTAAAACGACAACTCACACACCTACCTAACCTACTCTTAATTCTACACCATAACTAGCTTGAACCCTTGACCTCAATACAGCTTAACAACTTTAACTCTAAATGACTTTGTGATTGGACCCGACCCGCGCAGCAACAAATTAACCTAACACACACATAAAAACACAAAATCTATGTTCAGATCACATCAAGATTCCAGATAAACATAAATCCAAGAAACCCCACAACTTATATTTCTGAAATCAGCAATCAAAAAACACAAACTTCTATCAAATACAAACAGTCAAACAACTTGTGGGCTCTGAATTTTTGCACAACATCAAGATAAAGTCAAAGAGGGAAAGAAACACTTACCATGAAAAACAACAAAAGGGATGGAATGTGCGATTATGGGTATCAAAGTGAATACGATAAAGAATCTTGCGAGTGTAACAGATGCCATAAAAATGGAAACTTTAAACTGTATAAAGAAAGATCAAAGGCTAATAAACAAATCCCTTTTAAGAATTCGATCTGGGGCTTTGTTTGATTTGGGTTTGATGCAAGATTTTTGGAGATTTTAACAGTAAAAAAGGTGGAATTAATAAACCTATTGTGTAGGTACACAGATATCTTTATTAGATGTACATACTTATTACACGTTTCTCTGTGAGTGAGAGATGAGGATATGGTAGTTAAATGTCAAAATGAGTGGGTTGTTATGTTCAGAAGTAATTTTGTCTTGATTGGCATTGACATTATTGAAGCTCGTGTGGCAATTGAGAGGTAACGTAGGGTTCAAGAAAGTTCAACTAGAGTTTGTCAATTTATTTCTCTTGCTTTATCCAATAAGATATTATACAAGATATTATATTCGATTTTTCGGGTCAAATTTGTATTTTTTAATTATTTAAGATCGTTTCATGACTTCTTTAAATAGATTCGAGTTTTAATAGGATCGAGTCTTACTTGAATTTCATCTGAAAAACAAGTCTAGGCTCGAGTTGTATATGATGAGCTTGATTAAGCTCATGAGATTAAATTAACTAATAAGCATTCTAAATAAATAATAAACAAGTCAAGTTTGAACCGAGCTCGAGTTAGATGTTTTCAGGCTCGATTCAGTTACGTTCTTAAAAGAATATTTACTATTAACCGGCTCATATAGGATAAAAAAAATTCTCGACAAATATAATATATATTATAGCAAGTGTCAAAATTTTATTTGTTAGGTGGACGTATTGTCACTTTAATTCGAGTTAGCGTGTATGAATTAAAGATACGTGAAAAAATTATTTTTGATTCTGATAACAATTAAAACTTAATAACGGTTATGTTAAATGTAGCTCTTGTCTGTTTGATTTAAAAGTTGAATACAAACGTACAAGAGGGGGAACAAGTGTACATGAGCACGTATCAAGTGTAATACAAGCGTATACACGTTAATCAGTCTCATACGAGTGTGTGTTCTGTCTTATACGGGCATACACACGTCAAACAAGTGGGGTACAATAGACAAATGAAAAACACTTTAAATATTTTATATATTTTTGTTTTGAAGACTTAATAACTTTTTTTCCTAAAAGGACAATATTAAGTAGTTAATAACTCATCTATATTCGACATTTCTTTTCCACCTCAATCTTCTCATCTCCGATCAGAGTCCGTACGAACAACAAATTGTCAAAACCTTTTGCATTGCTCTTGGATACTTACACATTTTAGATACCATAATTATAGTTTTCTTCATGCAATTTTGCACTTCCATTTTTAGCTGGCAAAAGTACAAACAGGCACAAGATGGACCAACAAGATTCAATAAGCAAAAATTTGAGAAGACAAACATACATAAACCGGGTGTAACGACTCTTTTTTAAATTCTTAAGACTATTTATAACCTGATTTGTATTTTCATCTTTATAATTATATTAAAAATCATTATTTTTCTCTCATTTTCAATAAAATAATTTTTTTTATACTTTTATCAATACATTATCTCTCTTCTCCCACTAACATCCACTTTCAATAAATATTAAAAAAAATAATAGAGATGAATAGTGTATTATCCAATATAAAGATTAATAGTAACACGCTCTTTATCTTCCACTCACAACTACTAATAATCATTCTCTATAATATAAAGAATGCACCCACATATTTATAGAAAACGGACTGTGAATGTTCTCACATATTTATAGAAAACGGATTGTAAATGTTCTAACAAATATGATGATCAAAATGTGAATTACAAATAAATTCTAATTTCTATCTTTCACTTTCGGAACCATTCTCTTCAAGAAAATTTCCTATAAACTTGACGTGCTAAATAACAAAATTTGAAGTCTAAAAATACGAGGACCTAAAATATAGAATTTTTAGCCAAACGTTTAATAGTATTCAAGTCATCAAAACGAGTAATGGCATGTCATGTATGTTAGCTCCTCTATATTTCACCCAATCATCAAACGAGTGGTGGAAACAAAACAATCAAACGACATAAATACAACACACATAGAATTATTTAAAAATGTATTTCTTCGTCTCACTGGTAATACAACTGAAAGTTAATATTAAAAAAAATCGATTAATTAAGGAAAAAATATAAAAATTAATACATTAGTGCAATCTCCACATATAGGAACAATATGTGAATCCTTTCAATCCCACTTTTGGAAAAAACAAAATCAAAATGCAAAGTTAATTAGGGCTAAAATCAAACTGTGTAATGTTGGTTTGCTGCATCAATGTCTAATCCTCTTAGCTTAGCAAAAGACTCAACTTTGCCCTTAAGTGTATGAAGCTCTCTTAGCCTTGCGATCTCGGCTCTTCGTCTAGCTTCATCCGCCATGACGCTAATCTCCCTGAAAGTACCTTGTTCGGGAAACATCTTTTGTTCCGCTAACTGGAGTCCGTGTAATGTACGTTGCTCTGTGGCCCATGCAGCCTCACGAGCTTCCCTCCCGAAGTCTTTCTTGGTTGTAAATGCAGTCTAGAAAACCGACAAAAGTTAATCAACACAAGGGTGTTAACGGGTTGAACATGATATGAACCAAAAAATCAGTCAACCCCAACATGACATGGATATTTGTAGGTTGACACTAACACGGCCGTTTAACTCAAAAATTTTTTAAATCATACTATAAAATTACAAATTTTAAAACAAAAAATAAAAATGTATATAAAACAGTTACGTTAATTTATGAAAGTTCATTACAATTAATCTTTAAAGTTGTTAAAATTTGGTAATTACCCAACAGTTTTAAATTACGACATTAAGCATATTATAAAAAACACGTTAACTCAAACCCATGAATTTCGTGCGAGTTCTTATCGAGTCCCCTAGAATCATCTCACTGTTACTCTACTTTGACTTTTAAGGTCAAACCAATTACTTTGTTTTCTGATTCAAATCATGAATTTCCACTGTTAAAGATGCTGTTTTCACTTTTTAAAGTTCAAAACCTCATGTTTTAATTGTAAAGCCAAACATACTGTTTATCAGGTTTAAAACTCAGGATGACTTTTAAAGTCAAAACAGGCCAACCTTTTGACTTTAAAAGTCAAAAGATGACTCTTCAGGGTCAAAATTAAAGCTTTGAAGTCAACAACAGACTAAAAAGTAAAAACTCACTCTTTTCTCCACAACCAAGCCCCAAGCTCTTCCACTTAGCCCATACTGAACAGCAAACTTAAGAGGATCAAGTAACATGTAAGTCAAGATGTTAAACAACCAGATCACCCCGGTCCAACCCCACCCGATCTTTCGGATTCCCGCTAGTTCCCACGTGACATGAGCCGATATAATCGAGGCCACCTGGATACATAAACAAATATTAGAAAGAAACATTAAACTAACAGGTATGTTACTTGTTAATAATAATGCAGGTAAAGTTTACCAGTTGAGCAATAACAAATGCTGTTACAAGCAAAAGACCGGGCCTCTCGGTGAATGACCAGCCCCTAGATCGAGTCACGAAGATCAGCGCTTGACTGATGGTGCTGACTTGAAGATATACAGCCGACGACAGCATCTCTGCTAGCTCTTTTGCCACGTCTTTGTTTGACATGTCGCGATGTTTCGAGTTTAAATCCTTGACATTGAATAGGTTCTGCATGACAAACAAGAAACATGGTCATAAACTGGTAAAGTTCGATCAATGTTTTAATAACTGAACCTGTTATCAAAACAAACTGTTTTGAGATTGAATAGGTTCTGCACTACTCGTTCACTGGTCAGACTGGTTATGAAAACACTGTGTCAGAAAACAAACTGTTTTGAGATTGAAAAGGGTGCGTACCGGGAAGAAGTTAGTTTCATATGTCAACCAAAAGAAAATAACTGTCATTAGTGCCAGGTATGCACCGAGAACCACCCCGGTTGCAAAGATTTCCGTGAGCTTCCAGCTGTCGGGAATCGGGGATGGCTTGACTCTATCTTTAGATATTGTCATGATTGTACCTGAACAACAAACAACATCATGTGTGTGCTTAGTAGCCGAGCTAAAGCTATCGACTACAACTAAGGATCAAACTTATGTTTTCTTTATTAAAAATATCTAACAAAATTCCACTTGTCGGAGGTTAGTAGGCCCTTTTGACCAATTGGTTCCACCCGTATATCCGTTTGACTAAACAAATCGACTAAGAACGCGTTGATTTACCATCGTTAAGGACGGCTATAACAAGAACCATGAACGGAGGGAAATCGAACTTCCAGAAAACACACAGCAACATAAAACCGAGCTGCAACCAACGAGAAAAAAGTCAACCCTCGGAAGTCAAAAAACTACATTGACTTTCAAGGTCAAACATACTACTTACCACAATACGTATAGTGATAGAAACTGCATATATCTGCAAAAGAAAACAAGAAATGTAACTAGCTCAAAAGACATGTATCAAACCAAAAGCAATTGAAGAGTAAATCAGTTAATGATTGATACCGTGTAGTTCTTCATCCTTTGAAAGATCGATCGACTAGTTAAGACCGCGCTAATAATGACACTTAATCCAGGCTCGGTTAGAACTATATCCGAAGCACTACGAGCAGCATCAGTTGAGTCAGCCACCGCGATCCCAATATCTGCTTTCTTTAGAGCGGGTGCATCGTTTACACCATCACCCGTCATTCCACAAATATGTTTTCGGGCTTGTAGTCTCCTAACTATCTCATACTTATGTTCTACAACCATGAAACAATGTAACTGAGAAAACCACCAACTTATGAAAAAAAAGACTGTTTCTAAAAGTTACTAAGCTATGAATATTGTTGTTCTTACCGGGAAAAACACCCGCAAAACCATCGGCTTTCTCGATGAGTTCATCGACGGGAAGCGCTCCAAAACCGTCTTTACTGTCACCGAGCAATGCTGAAGAAGGGTACATGTTGGTCCCCATTCCTAGCCGTCGTCCTGTCTCTTTACCAATTGCCAGTTGGTCACCTAGATAATAATTAGGGGTGTCAGTCGTGTCAGGCTGACTGGCCAGTTGAATGATTTTAGGCTGACAGGTTGAATAGGTGAACCCAAACATGACTCATATATTCAAGCAGAACTTAACGTGAATCAAGAATGGTTAAAAGTGATAATGTGACATATTTTGGAAGTACCCGTTATCATTTTAACGCTAACGCCAAGATCTAACGCTCTCCTGATCGTCTCAGCACTATCGTGTCTTGGAGGGTCGAAGAGGGGAAGAAGGCCCACAAACTCCCACGGGCCGCCCGGGCTCTCCTTCGTTCCAGCGGGCACTTCCTGAAGCGTAAACATAGCGACATGAACAAAAGAGTATACTTTATATTAAAAAAGTTAAGATGTTAACCATTGAACCGTGTTGAAACAAGTGAATCACCTGGCGAGCGACTCCAAGGGACCGAAGCCCACGCTCAGCAAACTTGTCGATTATCGAATGTACCCTTTTCTCGATCTCTGATTTGTTATGTGCAAGATTGAGTATCTACACAATGTCATAAACTGAATTAGTGATATGAAATGTTAAACGTGTTACACGTGTCTTTAGATTTATGTTTGTACCTGCTCGGGTGCACCTTTGCTAACTCTACGCATTTTACCGGCTTTATCTATGTATGTAAGCGCGGTCCTTTTATCCGTTGGATTAAACGGTAGGAAATGCACCTCTTGAATCCCCGCTCGTGCCTAAATTTCGTTAAAATTTAGAATGTAGAATTAAAATCTAATGCTCAAATTATATACTTATTTTTAGACCCTATAAATAGCTCTGCTATAAGTGAGAGTTGTTTTCGTTTGTTTGTTTTGCTTAAGGGGTGCAAAAGAACACCAAAAACAATAGTACCTCCTTTGGGTCACCAAGCATAGCGACGATAGCACCATCGATAGCATCTTGATTCTCAAGCCGTGATGCCTGAGCAGCCATTAACACGACCATATCCTTGTCAACGTCTTTCGCAAAGACCTCGATCATATTCTTGTCAACCGTAAGCTTGTTGAGTGTCAATGTACCGGTTTTGTCACTGCATAGCACATCCATCCCGGCCATTTCTTCAATTGCGGTCATTCTTTTCGTGATCGCACCCTAACGTTCACGTTAATCGATGATTAGACCGCGAAGTGTTAACTATACCACTTGTTATTTTCTTTAAAACACACATCCAAACACCTATAGTTTAAACTTCACTTGGTTAAGTTTACCTGTTGAGACAAACGGTGTGAACCGATGGCCATGGTAACCGAAAGAACCGTAGGCATCGCGATCGGTATCCCGCCAATTAGTAGAACAAGAAGGTTATCAATCCCAACACGATACGCCCTCTCGTGAAGACCATATATCACAATGATCTCAATGATCATACCAATAGCAATTGAACAAATGCAAAAGTTTCCTATTGATGTCAACACCTAATGAAAGAATAACAAAAAAGTCATATCAAAGATTTTAAGTTATTCAATGTACACAGAAAATATTATTCATCAATATTGTTTCGAATCTCTATGAATTCTTTCACT
Organism: Flaveria bidentis; assembly: GCA_018326385.1. Lineage (NCBI taxonomy): Eukaryota > Viridiplantae > Streptophyta > Magnoliopsida > Asterales > Asteraceae > Flaveria > Flaveria bidentis. The sequence continues at coordinate 17,191 of BJCM01265172.1, forward strand.
AGAACAAATGAATCAAACTGTGTTCAAAACGACGAGACACATACCCTCTGAAAGTGTCCAACATGAGTCGTGTTCTCGACAAGATGAGCTGCTTTCCCGAAGAAAGTATGAACTCCGGTCGCGATCACAATGGCCTCGATTTCCCCTTGTTTACATGTTGAACCCGAGTAAACACCTTCTCCCGGATTCTTCGTCACCGGGAGTGATTCCCCGGTTAGTGCAGACTATGAAAATTCAACAAAGACAGTTAGAAAAACAAAAAAAATGATAATTTTTTATCCATATTCTTATAAACGCGTCAATTTGGGTTGTGTTTTATCCTAAAGTTATGTTTTTATATCATAACTATCAACTTAGTTCTTTATGAAAGTGATAGGACAAAAAGGTCTTTTTGGATCAACCCAAACCCGACCCGACCTGACCCGTTATGACCAGTTTAAGCCTGAATCTGTTTGATAATATACGGATACCTGATCGATCTTCAGGGGATCGCCTTCTAAAAGACGAGCGTCAGCAGGAACAATATCTCCTAACTTGATACTGATAATATCACCCGGAACCAACAAGGATGCATCTTCTTCGCGCCATTTTCCATCGCGAAGAACCTGAACCATAAGATATCACACACTAGATCAAATTTACACTTCCTAAAACATAGTTTAATGAGTTGATGAAACCTTTGCTTTCGGAGCTAAACGGGCCATCAACGCTGCAGCTGCGTTTCCTGCGTTGTTTTCCTCGATGAAACTTATCGTTGAGTTTATAAGGAGCAAAACGATGATCCCCACGAAGTCGTGATAATCAGCAGCCTTGCCCTGAATCAAAGCAAGAGTGATATTGATATGAAAAAGAACTTTGACATATGTTCTTGTGAGTATTGCATAGTCTAAATATGACAGTGTGACATGACCCATTAACAATACATGACTTAGAAGCAAAATTAAACAGGTTATTGTTTAGGGTAAACATATATCATAAACGCGGTGATGTGATAACGATAGTGTTAAAAACACATACAAACGAGTTCAACCTGTTTACTGTATTTGACACGTTCAACGTATCATGTTAAATAGGTTTGTAGATCGATATTACATATTCCTAACTCTTTCATCGAATCTACGTAGTTTCGTAGTTTTGTAAATTTTGTAAATATACTATAATTTATGTGATTTTTGTAACATTTATTTTATCTTGTTACTTAGTGTCTTATAATTTTCTTAACTGTGTTTAGTAAGTCGTGTTAACAATGAATGTGTTCAAAGTGTCATGTCATTCGTTATTGAAATACTTATATTTAATCGTGTTAAACGTGTGATGTCATGTAGCCCCGGATATTAAACATGTATGTGTTAGTGTTTAAGAAAATCATATATAAGTAAGATGTTCGGGTTTGATATTTGTGTTACACATTTCTTGTCAAACACGACCGGTTTAACGCAACTTACCCCTCCGCGTGCAAGCGCGATAGACATGATAGCCGCAGCTTCCATCACCCATGAGAGTGGATTCCACATAAATCCCAAAAATTTCAAGATTTTACTTTCCTACATCAAGAAATATAAAAATTCACAAAAATTTAATTAAAAAACAAATAATTTACAACTTTAAAGCTTAAAAATATCATTAAAAATTAAATTACCTTCTTTTCTTCAAGTTTATTGTACCCAAACAGATCCAAACGCTCTTGAACTTCACTAGAATTCAAACCTTCTCTTGTACATTTCAAGTGTTGAAACACTTCTTCTAATGGTGCATTCTCCTGCAACATATAAGCATTAAGTTTGCATCTTTCTCACGATCAAATCATAAAAGATCAACTTTTTGACACGATAAAGCTTAAAAATACCAGATCAATAGCTTCTTTGATGACTGCGCTAAGAGCAATCGACATGTCATCCATCGTTTCAGCTTCAATTTTTCTCTAGTATCTGCATTGATGTGCAAACTAGCTTACATGAACACGGCTTGAATCTTTGTTATTATATTCACGATAAACATATAACAAGTAATCTGTATAATATAATTATAAGGAAAGAGAGATATTAAGATACCTCAAAAGCTTAAGAGATGAAGGTGTAGAAGATGAGATACAAATTAGTTAACATGAAAAGTCGAAATCAAATGGCTTAATTAACTTGGAATGAATGAACACATGAATGAATAGATGTGTGTTTGTGTTTGTTTTGAAGCAGGCCAACTATATACACACACATATCTTTCTTGCTTTCATCCCATTTATTAACAATTAAATTAATAAAAACATATTTCCTAATTCTATTTTTTTAAAAGGATTTTTTATGAACTTGACTAGGACAAAAAAAGAGACCAAGACCCACATTTTTAAATATTAAAATAAATATTTAAAATGTAAGTTTTAATAATCAAAATTATTACTGTTTAACTGATAATAATATACAATAACAATTTAGCCGATAACACTTCTACTTTCGTAACAAAAGAACAGTTCCACTCATCTAGTTATCATAAATTTATATTTGATTTGACAAAAAAATGATTATTAGTGAAATGGGATCTTCCTTTTAATCAAAATTAAAGTGAAAATCAAATGTAAGTCTTGCAAATATTTGTTATTATTATCAACCAATGATTGAATTTGTGTATATTTTATTAAAGAAATATATTATTTAAAAAAATAGTATGGAATCTATTTAGTTTTATTTTTTATCGTTTCTAGTGTATGGTGTGTGACAAGTGGCCGTACATGTACTTGTTTATTCTTAAAAGCCGGCAAACCGAACAACAACCGACCGGTTCGGATTAAGCCGGTTTTGAATGTTAGTGAACTTGCCGCCATTTGACAACCTTAGAATTTAACGATTTTTAACGAATATTACTAAAAATCCTATTTGCCCTCCGACTATACAAAGTTTACAAGTTTACCCCCTCTAACTTCCATCATTTTCATTAGTAGTACACCTTCTTTGGCGTTATATATTTGATCATATGTTACATGAGAATATGCCTAATATTGGTACTTGTTTTGAAACATAGTTTACGACTAGGGAGAGCAACGGGTCGGAACCGAACCAAACCGAACCGGACCGACCGTCCTTGACCAGAAGCCGATAAGTAGTTTATATAAAGAACCGAGAACCTGGCCATTTACATAGTTAAACGGGTCAGTTCAGCATAATATGGTGGTGCGGACTGCAAATGTTTTTTAGATCGTGCTTTTTGTCGGGAGAAAATGAAACTGAAGAATATAAACGAAACTAATCAATGGATTTGTTTCTTGAACTCGTTATTGTAATATAAAAAAATTGCTACCATATTAAAATATAAACTGTACATTAGTTGTTGTCATGACCTCTTTATAAGTTAATTTAGGTGTACCGTGCAATAGTATCCATCTATAACTAACTAAAAGTTTATTGATAGTAAAACATTTTTTTACATTTTTGGTGTTTTAAGGTAACCCATTTAACATCGGCAAAAACCAACTCTTTTTTTTCCTAATTGTAATTGGGCCGGACCGACACATAACCGTTTATAAAAGGAAAGCCGAATCGTGGACCGGAACCGCTAACCCATACACGGGTCGATCTCAATTTTTGTGGGTCGGTTCTTGGGTATTAATCGGGTCGACCCGCAAAGTGGTATTCAACTTTTGATATATGTATTTGATATATTTTTTCTTTTTATTATCATTTTTTAATATTGCATGTTTGTGAGAGATATATTGTTTTATATGAAAATGGTTCTTCTTTAAGAACAATAAAAATTAGAAAATGTGATAATAGTTAATATGTCTAAGGGAGGATATAAAAGGATTCATTAACGTCACCATAAACAAGTTCAAAAGTGTATATTGATGAACGAGAATTCTAGCCCCCGATCTCACTCTGCATTAGATTCAGAACAACACAACTCGATCCAAACGAAGCAAAGATCCAATGCGTTAACAACCGTCAAGTGTCTTAACTGTAACATATTAGAAAACAGTATACATCACACTCTTGGCTAGAAAGCCATATGTACATTGCATTAAAGAGAAATAAGTTCAAAAAGTATAAAGACTATAAGCAGATAAACACATCATCCTCACACAAAGAGAGGGCACTAGTACCCAACTACTTGTTCTATTAAGCACATATGACTTCCACTATCTCACATAAATCTCCTTTTGAGTGATTACTTAAATATGACGTTGGAATCTGATCACAGAGAGAATCTGTATTCTCACTTGTCGCTTTCTAGCATTGTTATCAGGATCCATGTCTAGCCGCTTGATTTTTGATAACACCAAATATTATCTTTCTAAACAATAGGTGTGTATAGTATAGCTAATATGAAAACGTGTGATACTTACTTGATGCAACCACACATTGTGATTGTCATTAGCTAACGGAACATGAAATGAAACGTCTTAGCTTCATTTTTCATATGCAAATAGAAACATAGATACATACTTTTATAAATTCTAATAACACGTTATATTGAAAGAACACTTTAAAAGTTTAGGTTTTTTCAATTTATACGAACATTTCATGTTCCAAATAGTTGAATTTTTCAAATATTGATGCATTTTGATGAAATATATTTATGGGAGTGTTGTTTCCTTTCGTCACTATGTTTTTGACATGTTATAATCATTGTCGATCTCCAAGTTTACATAAAAAGAACAAGAAAGCGGTCAAAGGACTAAATCAATGACAAAAAAAGAAAGAGGCTTATTCCAAGTTATAATTGTAATGTTATAATTGATATCTTGTAGGTTTAGATCATTTAGTTTATATCATTTGATAACTCATTAATATCTTTAGAAAATTACGTAATTATTCCTCTCTTGAAAAACCAAAAACCAAAAAAAGTCACAAATCTGTTTATGTATATAACCTACACACGTAAGTTTTGAGTGTTATCTTACTTGCACATAACCTTCATGTGAAGATAAATGGTTTATGTTTTAAATACATATAAAGAAATTAATTTGATGATTTTTATGTGCATAAACATATTTATGTGTATATAAGAGGCAAAATTTTAAAAAATATAAACCATTAAAAAAAGTTAAACGATTTACCTTTGATTTTTTAATTTCGTAATAATTAGTGATCTGTAATGCATCAAATACGTATAATTTATTTAAAACATTTACAATGATATAAAATTTTTGTTCTCTTTTTTTATTTTGAACTTTTTAATTGATATTTCCTCCTGGTATCATCACACCTTGTGTCCTCTACATATAAGCTTTCCATATGGAGACAATGAATGGCATTTGAATTCATATGATCATTCTTTAATTCTTTAATCTGTGTTTCTTCTCAATTCATCACACCTGTGTCCGGTTCCGGTTCCGGGTCCGGATCCCAACCCCTTCATTCATGGGTCCAAACGGGTCGGGTAAACACAAATACATTACATTACAAGAAAATTAAAAAGCTTTTATTTAGATTTCCATAGCGATGATTATGGTTTTTGTTCTAAGTAACACTCGTGTAAACGCAACATATGTCACGCCTCGAAAAACAGGTGTGAAGTTAACTAACTAATCGAATACATTAACAAAGTGATCAATCATCAAAGTATCATGTAAGCAAGATCAGATCACTTAACTGATATCCATGTGTTCAATCACTTCAAAGTGCATCTGCAAATTAGCATGCTTGTCCCCAAAATAAAACCTTTCACATACAGTTAATTTTCCTCCACTCTTGCGAGACTCGACTTCAAGCAGACTGATCATCGTGTCCTTTTCCTTCCCGACCCAAGCCCGCATGCTATCCCGCCACTGTCTCGGTGTTCCGTGAAGCACGAAACGAATCCCCGAGGTTCTTTCTGAAATACGTTTAGAGATTCTTTCAATGACATCTTGGTCAGTAATGTATGCTCCAGTAGAGTTTAATCCAACATCCACATAGTGGATTTCAGTTATGCTGTTTAAAAGGCTTTCTTTTGAAGTCGGTATAATATCAGTCTCGTGTTGGGAGGAAACTTGGTTTGAGTTCACTTCGGAGAAGGCAAGCTCGGTAACTAGCTGGTTAATTACACTTCCACCCTTGCTGAATCCAAATAGTATTGTTTTTGGGTGAGAAAAGCATGAGCCGAGCTCTTCAACGCCACATGGTTCCTCATGTCTACTCAAGAGGGTATTTTTAACCTGAAGGGTGGAAAGATGGGAGGGTCAGTCTGAGTGTAACATGTTAAAACAGGTCAGGCCAGGTCGGGTAGACCCGCAAGATTTCTGTCCACTAAAAGCCAATGAGTAAATAATAATCTAGAATAAGTATCTAAATCTTTGAATAAATTGATTTAAGAGGTTGTATGCATTAAGTATTATTAGACTTTAAAAACTATATGCAGAATAATAATCTAAATCTTTGAATAAAATGATTTAAGAGGTTGTATGCAGTAAGCTTTATTAGACTTTGGAAAAAATTTCAACCACATGCCTTTTTAGCTAATTTCTTTTTAAAAGTTGGTTTGTTTGACATAAACCACAACCCAACTCGACTCATTCATAAGTAAATGGAAACTGCAACCTCTAATCAAATGTAACAAATAAAAATATTAAAACTTTTGAAGTTGTTATCACCTCTTTGAGACAGCTTGACAACAGTGAAACGGTTGATGTCAAAGCAGGATCTCCACTTGGGTCGTATGAGTTGGGTTCACCCCACTGGTTGAGTGATGGGATGAAGTCCTTATAAACAGCAAAAGGTCCATTAAACTTAGAAGCTTCAAAAACCCAAACATTACAACTTTCACCAAGTTTCGAAACAATAATTTCAGCAATCTTTTCAAGATCTGATAGTTTTTCAATCACTGGATTCCCAGTTCCTCTGACCCTGTCACCATTGAAGAATATAGCATTCATAGAAGGTACCTGCACGTCTCAAGTAACATAAAACATGCCATCGATTAATGGTTCATTATGTCTGAATGGTCAAAGAATAAGTAATCAAAATTGAAATTTTGTTTAGCTTTGCATTGCTCAAAACTGTTTCATAAAAGTATATAAGTTAGCTTATAACAGAAAGGGGGTTCTTGAAGACTTACAATTGGGGTTTGGGAAGAAGGTGATATACAAAGAGATGCTGCAACTCTGTAATGACTTCTGCTACCAGAAAACAAAGGAACCTTTAATATCCCACTCCAACGGCCCATGACTGCTTCCCCTGGAAGATGATATTATCAGTGCTTGATACTCATATAACAGCACATTTAGTAATTTTGCAGTGTTCTTGGCTAAGAATCTTGTAATATTTTGTGCTATGTAGGAGACATCCGCTATCAACGCCCATTAGGAGATCCTGTTTTTTTTTTTGGGGGGCATTCATCACCAAACAAGATCATTTCATTTACATAGTATATCAGTTCATTTCATCAACTGATGTGATGTATGTGGAATCAGCAAACCAATCCTCCAATTTCACTCTTTTCCTCTTATTGCATTCCAAAATATCACAATCATTAGCAACAAAGTGTCAAGTATGTTAATTAGAGTTTAGAAATGTTGATCAACCAAAGTGAAAGGAAAGCATATGAATTCAAAACCAACATATAAACCAGTGAATATTATGTTCTTGAAGTAAATGGAAAGTATTACTACGAAAACGAGCTCACAAATCCCAGATTTCACAGTGTTAACAAAGTCTGTATATTGATTTTAGCACAGACAACTATTCTTTAAAGTACTTCAAAGATTACCATAAAGTTTCCAAAAGTTAAAAACTTAAGTTCAAAGTACCAACTATCTCATGATTCACAAGATCAACTTTTAAAGCTACGATTTTTCAATCACAACTCTGAAACTTAGCTATAGGCAACTGTAGGAGCGTAGAATCAAGTGCAATTTCTCTAACTGATTATGAAATCGATCACAATCACTACCAGTCGATAACGGTGTTGACAAATATCAGCAAAACATAACAACAATTAAGCACGAAATCACCAACAAATTCAAACGTAGATTCATTAATGAATGCCGATTAAAACCCTAAACACATGACCAGAAATTAATTAACTGAAAGAGAGATTGTTACCGAATCAGAAGGCAATTTCGGGTCGGATGATGTGGATCCGATTAACAAATATTGTTTGATCGAAGCAAAAATCTTCAGAAATTGTGGAGAATTGATCGATCTTCCCCTTTGTGTTCTAATCGGATGACTGAGATTTAGCCCTTATTTTTGGCTCCTCAAGTTTTAAATCATTCATTTTAACCACCTTTTTTTATTGCTTAATTTTTTTTGTCGAACTGTTTGATGTTATCATATCATACATTTTTAACTTACGTCATGCACGGAGATCGAACCTTTAAACTCAATAAAGTTTAACCATTTTAATTTTAGGTGTTATTTGTTTTTCTTCAAAAGTTTGTCCTCATCTTTTTATCTGCACGCACGCAGACGCGGGAAGATGTTTTAAGTGAACTGTTTGATTTTTGGAAGACGTTTCATTAAAAAAAATTTCTGACGTCTACTTGGAGAAGATATGAACTTACCACTTGTGAATTCTTTTATAGACACATAAAAAATAAAATCTGAGGAAATTGCGACTGAAAACGAAAGTTCACAGGGCGATGAAGGTGCAACAGGGGGAGGTGATCTTGATCCAGCGTGGGTTGAAATGGTTGAGAGTTGGTATAATTCGGGTTGGGGTCCGGGGAGTGCGATGTGGGTTTCTCTTAATTCCAACAACCCCATGCTTCCTTCTAATTTCAATCTGGGGGAGCGTTCAAGAACAACGTAATCTTAAAGAACATGAACAACAAGAACAGGGGAGTTTTGATTTCTCTGTTTTTGAACCGCAGGTGAATCCTTTGTTTTGGAAGGAAGGATGAAGCTTGAAGCTTGATGTTAATGGTGGAAATAGGTCGCATATTATAGGTCACGTTTTTGCAACTGTTTTAGATGTTGATTTGAATTTCGGCACTGGAAAATGCACCTACGCTAGTTGTTGGGAATTTGTGTTTTATGTTGATTTGTGGTTTTGATTGTGTGGTTATGCGCTGATTGTGATTTGGATTTGGGGTTATGTTAATTATGTTTAATTATGAACTTTGTTGGTATTGCTGCTTTTGGTTCACCTCTTCTGTTGTGATCCGCAGACTGCAGACTGCAGACGTTTGGTTCACCTCTTCTGTTGTGATCCGCAGACTGCAGACGTTTTTTCTGTAAAAAAACAAACAAACAACACCTTAGTGATTTTATTATTAGACTCAACTCCTCACCCTTGATACTTAATAACTATGTCAAATTAAATTACATAATAATTTTTTTCATAGTTTGAATAGGTTTTATATTCTAGTATGGTTAATAATACAACTAACGGGTATATTGTGCATAGTGGGGTAGTTAATTGCGTGTGCGTTGGAGATTCTATGATTTGAACATCAAGTGTTATGAACAATATGAAGATGTTAGATGTTTGTTAAAAAAATGTAGTTTAAGAAGGTTTTGAACATGTAAATTGATGAATGTGTTTAGCATTAACATATGTAGGTATAAACTTTATGTCAAAAAGTTAGAATTTTATAAAATATTACAATGGGAAAGGGTTCTACCAAGAGGTTCGATGTTGATTAAGAAGAAATCGAACTTCAATCTGATAACCACAATTGAAGAGAAAGTTTTGATATTCGTGTATCAAATTACTAACTAAAAATCAGATTAAAAGATTTAAGAAATCTCATATTAATTCAAATACAAAATATCATACAAACCAAACGTTCACGAAACCTCTCAAATGATTAATAAAACATTTTACTATCATTTCTACTTGAAATATTCAATTTCCAAACCTCATCATCATCTAGAAGGAAAAGGCAAAACTCAAATAAAATCATTTTTTATGTCTCTATTCACACCACGTGAAGCGTGTTTCTAGAAACTATGCAATACGACTCAAGTAAACTACCTTTATTAATATAATATTAATATAATATAATACTAAAAATCGAAAAAAGTTGATATTAGTCATTAGTATATGTTTTTTTATTTTATATTATTACTTATTGTCACTTAGGAATTTTTAAACCATTATATTCATCAAGAACTTTTGGTTATTTTTACAAATGATAAAATAATATTGACTCTTTGTTTCAGGAATTTATACACGATCATTAATTAATAATTATATAATGTTACTTTTTAGATCAAATTTGAACTTTCTACTTATTCTATCCATGTAAAAAAACAAACTTGATCTCTAATAAGTTTTAATAAAAAAAAGTGGTAAACAACTTCATATGAGATTATAAGTAGTGAATTAAACATTTAGTAAAAGTGTATTGATGTTCATTTATTTATTAAATGGATAAAATTTATCAAATGAAAGAACATGTACAAATGTACAATTGTTTTGTTTGTTCATCTACATCCATATCCGGTAAGCTATTTTTTAAATATATATAAGTACTACTTCTAATTTATAGATACATATATACACAAACGCAAGTAACTTATAAAACAATTAATGTAAACATGTGATATCATTCATTTGAGTTGTTCATATTGGACTATTTGTTACTTCAATAACTAGAGTTGTCTTTAGGTTATTAAATTTGGTTATTATAAAATTAATATACTAAACACAAAAATCTAAAACTTAATAAAGAAGTTAATTCATCATCAAACAATAGCACCAACGAAGACTTAAATATGGATCACTATAAATTAACCGCGCCTAAGGTTTGCCCTTGTCATAGTAAAAGACTACTGTAAAAACGTCACTCATATCCTCTCCTTTCTTTCATAAAATTTGTCTTAGAATATCCATCTCCGCAGACGCCCGTCTTACATTTCTCTTCCACGTTGATGGTCATCTCGTATTCTCCTTCATGTCGACAACAAAGGTTCAAAAACGCTTATCGGCCATGCTTCAAGTCACTTCAAACACATAATAAGTTATCTAACTAACCTGAATGATAAACACCACTTGAACCATGAAATAACATATAAACTTCAAAACCTAAACATCACTAACATTATAAACTGTAATGGCACGTGATATAAACAAATTAAAAAATAATGAGATATGAGTGACCAAAAAAGCAATATTATTAATCAGGACACACATATTGACTCTCGACTACCTTTATGCTAAAATATAATTAAGTAAAACAATTCCTGAGCATATTAAACAACAAAGTTTAAGTACTAAAATATATCATTTTGTAATTAGTAAAATACTAAAATATATGAAATTTAAAACAATATATTTAATTTATTAATTTAAGGTACAAACTATAAATCAGCGACGTTCACACTAGCGTGAGTAAAGACTTTACCAACAAATCAACGACGTTTATCAAACAAGAGATATGATGTGTTAAGTCTATAAATTTATATAATGACCGAATGGATGGCTGATTAATTTTTTGAATTATGTTAAAAACTCGATTATAACTTATAAGTGTTCCCATGTTCCCATGTAACCTCCAGTATTAATTATATTAAAATCACTCATACTTTTTTACAACAAAAACCACTCAAGCTTTAACACTTGAATGATTTTCGTAGTTAAGGAATACAAGTCATTTCACTGTAACAATCTTCATACTTCATTATAATTTTATAATTTCATTTTATATAATTGAATAAAATATATAGATTATTAATTAATTGTCACTTGACAAAATGAAAAGTAGAAAAAATAATATACATATGACTACAATACAAGGTTGAAAAGTAATCCATCTTAAAAAAGGACTTATGTCAACATTCCTAAACCATATACATACATAAACAACATTTTCTAGTGCTAAAGTGATTCTATTTTTTTCTATTTAAAAGTTCAAGCGTTTAAATTTTATAATGTATAGATGTTACATAAAACTTATGTATGTATACATCTCGACACTTATATAAGGTCACAAAACCTATAATATCCAACCGCATATCTTTTATCGAAACTACGAAAAAGAGTTACACCACGAGTAACAATATACGAGTAACAATATGTCACGTTCCGACGTCTCATGTCTAGTTTCAACCCAACCCAACCTTCTACAAGATTCTGGCACCACCTCCGACCCTTTTCCGGCAACGACCGCCACTTCACCGCCGCGCACCGACACTTCACAAAACTCGAAAAACGAACAACCACCACAAGCACCAGAAGTTAACCACCACCACCCACCACCAGAGTGGCGGAAGTTTCGCGGCGTTAGGAGGCGGCCGTGGGGGAAGTTCTCGGCGGAGATAAGAGATCCCACAAGGCGCGGGGCTCGGATATGGCTCGGGACCTATGAGTCGCCGGAGGATGCAGCCTTTGCATATGATAAAGCGGCTTATAAGATGCGTGGGTGTCGGGCTATGCTTAATTTTCCGCATCTTGTCGGTAGCGACGTCGCGGAGCCGGTGAGGGTGACGCCGCGGCGGAGGGTGAGAGAGGCGGTGGTGCCGCGGCGGTCGGTGGCGGAGGATGATGGTGGTTTGAAGAGATGTAGGGCAAGTATGGGTGGTTCTAGTTCTACGATGGTGCATGAGTGTATTAATTAATTGAATAATTAATAATTATGTACGGAGAAATTGTTAGAGATTTTATTTGTTTGAATGTTTCTTTGTGGTGTAGGAATGTTATGACATTAGAATCTGGACTTAGTTTGTTGGAAAATAGTTATAACTTCTGGCTTTAAATGCTGATATTTAATTTTTTTTGGTTAGTATGATCTTATATTGAATAATAATAAATATTATCTTAATTGATTTCACTTATTTATTTTTCGGTCAATGTCACAATTCACACAGAAAAACCAATAATAAGAAAAACCCCTAATTCAACTATAAATATGTTTGCTCGAGATAAAACTTAAGCAAATAAACTCATTGTATTTACATGTTTTTAGTTACTCACCTTACATACTTGATCTATTTGGATAAAATAAGGTTGGTGAATAATAATTTTTTTTGTAGAAGTTATAAAAAATATAGTATATTAGTTATACTATATAATATGATATGATATATAACTAGGTTTTTTATCGTGAAAGTATTATATTATATTACTAATTTAGAAACTCGTGTATTACACGAGAGTGCATAATTTGAATGAAAATATTAAATTAATAGTATTTATTTATATTTAAAAATTTTAAAAAATATTTTTTGAGATAAAATATGATTGATATTACGTATAATGAAATACTTTAGGTAACAAAACAAGACCATTTTTTTTTTCAAAATTTCATCTTTAAAAAACTCTTACTTTAAAAAATTGTTTTTTAAACACTCCAACTTTTTTAAAAATATTTTTTTCCAAATAGTGTCATATATAATTTATTTGTAATATTTTCACAGATTTTTCTTTTTTAAAAAAATATGTTATTTGACAAAATGAAACATGTTTTCAATTTATCACAAAAATACGTTTTATAATATGAAAAGTATATATATATTTATTAGCATTTAATGATTCATTGGTTAACTTGTATTACACTTGTTAAAATCATATGATGGACATTATATAAAAATATCATAAAATGTCATGAGACTTGTAACCATTGTTGTTTATTAGTATAAACTAGTGGGTGACTCCCGTGCTAAACCCAGATTTAAACAATTTAGACCAAAGTTTAGCCGGCCTGTAGCAAATGAAGAAACTACAACAAAACAGGGACCATATGTTTTAAACTAAAAAAAGTATCAAATGATTGATCAAGGTTCTCTACAGTTATAACATGAACTAATCTATTACAAAAGATTAAATAATTTACAGCAACAGAACATGGATGATGACAACTTTATCGATGTAAGTTGATGTTTAACCATTTTTTTAGTTTTGTTACAACCTGTAACTTATGTAATTTGTAAGATGTTTTGTTTGTAGTCAAAAGTGGACTGTTTGTTTGCAAAAGAGATGAACGTCTGTATAATAAGGGAAAAAAACAACCATGTGTTTAAAAAACAAAAGAATTCAATAAATCAAGGAAATGAAACAACAAATCATATACGTATTCTATTATAAAATTAGCAATGCTACAAAGTTAATCATAATAGAACGGTCCAGTAAATGTAGCAAACCTTGTTTGTGCCGATTCTTGTGTTATTAAAAGAGTAACCACTTTGCTTTTCCTAATGCTAACTCCTTGAATTTATATTACATTTACTAAATTCGGCCTTTTAGAATCATCTCCAGGCAAACCAAAGGAACATGGGCTGCCATCCATTTATAAAAAATGTATTACAAGTTCGGTTCGGAGCTAACAAAAAATGATCAGATAATGATTAAACATTTCTTCTGTTGTTTTATTATTGTTACTAATTGATCATCATTAGATTAAGAAATAGTAAACCTTAGTGGCTAATTTTAAAAGTACGAAAGTATCCTGTAGCAGTGAAGTTGGTTTTTAATATAAGTAATAATACTGGTATATTATATTGTATAAAAAGTATTACTTTATTGGAATTGAAATATTTTTTATTATTTTTTTTATGTGTCTCATTAGTTCCTTTCGAATACCAGCTCTCTCATAATCTAGAAGGTTATAAATGATTTAAATTTCAACCTAACATTTTACTTTTTTATATTTTTAGTTCCTTAAATTCTAATTTCTTCAATTAGTAATTTTATTGACATATTTTATTTTTATATATTAACAAGCGAACCAAAAAATTTTGTGAGAGCATGCTAATTACATAATGTCGCCAGACGTAAAGTTTAAGACGTCATTAGGGAAGGTTATCTTAATAATCTAAAAACTTACACACTAGGCAAGTGGTATTATTGTTCTATGATTATGAATATGATAAAAATGATTGAAGATATATAGAAGTCAAAGGATTTAGAGGATGAAAACATGAAATGTACGTGTAAAACATAGAGAGTTCTAATATTGTACATGAGTCTCTTTGTACATATCATATCATGAACATGACTTTAATTTCTCTTATTTTATGCATTTTTTTGTAAAAGTTGATACTTTTTGTCTTTTCTCTCAGTGTGTGTTCTTATTTGAATTGATATTCACTTAATTAATTACTTTTCATGATTTACAGGCTTCGAGTAATGTGAGAAGTTACGCCAACATATTCAGAAACGTAAATCGTCTGAACGCTTGTAGAGACGGGTATCTAACAACTAATACCCTATTCAAGTTCAATTTAAGTTTACCTAATTAGGCTTCCCCTTTGGGCATAAACACAAGATTAAAGCTAGTCTTGACTAGTGTTATGGTTATGGCTCGAAAATGCGTTGTATGTTCAAGTTGTGAGTTAATTATAAAGATTATTAATATGATAAAGTTGCTGACGAGACAGGTGATTGAAACTATAAATTATGGGTCATAATATAAAAACACCCACCCGAATAAATCAACACCGCTCTATACGTCACGTATGGGTTCATACGTGGCGTATAGAGTCAAATACATTGAAAACAATGAAAATTAAGAGGGGCGTCAGAGAGCTATACGCCTCATATAGCCCTATACGACACATAAGTGCTATACGACACATATAACAAATTTCGACACTGACTACGATGAAAAATGCAGGGGGCTGTCAGAGGGGTCATACACCTCATATAGGGCTATACAACCCTCCTATCAGACCCGTATAAAAAGTTAGGGTGTTAATTTATAATTTTGAGGTGTCTCAATATCTACGCCCTAAATTATTGGTAACTCGGTGATAAATTAAATTTGTTGTAAACAATCACATACAACCCGATTAAGTTTAAGCAATAGATTTCTTCCTGGCGATAACTTATATATATTACAAACAAAACTAAATCAATTACTTTTCTTTTCATTGCAATTGTTTTAATATTTTTTACTTATTAGGGTTTATTGTTTATTTCTTCCTGATTATTTTTGGGTTAGTAGTTTAGTAGATTGTTTATCTTTTAAGGCTAGTAATTATCAAACTATAGCTTTAATTTTTAATCATTCCAAAATAAAAATAATAATTGACAAACTTATTATAAACCAGTTATAAATATTATGATAAGCTGGTGATACAAATTAATATGCAATGGGTGATAAAAAAAACTATAAACGTACTAGCTTGTGGCCTAATTGGATGATATCATTACAGATTTTTTACTACTACTATTAGAAAACGGAGGCAAAATAGTTTGAACTTTGAACTTCATGCATATTGTAATAAATAAATGGTTGCATGCATGCATGGTTCAATAGGCTAAATAATTTAAAACTCATACATATTATAATAAACAAATGGTATATGCATGCATGGTACAATTATATATGGTTGAAGATGAAGAAGGAAGCTCCTAATTTTTGTTTTTAAGATGAAGAAGGAAATTTTATTTTCTCTGAAATTAATAAATCAAATATTTTCAAAATTTAGCATTTCACCCTAAAAACTACAAAAAATTTATATGGGGAATTTAAAATTGTGTTCAATTGAACTTCTTTTCCATTTTTGCATGCCACTCATTAGGGTAAGGCCCCTTAATGCTAGGTAAAAAGTATCAACATCTAACGCCTAGTAATTATTTAATTAAATATTTTTCTTATCTATTTTTGTTTAATTAAACCTTATTACAAATAAGTTCAATCTTGTATTGATTTTTACCACTAAATTCTAACATCTTGTGTTCATAATCTTCCATTCTTCTTTAGAAAAAAATTAAATAATACACACTAAGTAGTCATAAATGTCTACAATTGAACAATCAAAATCAATCCAACATGATCGAATTCCATAACATATGATGCAACCACCTTTATAAAATTAGCATTTATAAAATTTGTTTATTTGGCTAGTTTTTAAAATAATAATATGACTTTTACATAGTCTTTCAAAATATCTCATTTCAAACCCGGCAACCCGACCCAACCCATAGGGTTGAAATAGGGTCTTGAACTGACCCGATTTAAACATGGTTTTAAACTGATTTTACCTAATAATTTACCTCACTTAAAACTGATTTTAATATAATCTGATTCAAAAAAAAATTAGGTTTCAACTTTTGTTGACTCGGTCTGAACCGGTTTCTAACCCTCATTTTAACCCGGTTTGTATTACTACAGTGTTAGTCTATTTGGGCCAGGACCGATTTGTATTTGGGCCAGGACCGATTTGTATTTGGGCCAGATTATAATTTTACTTCAATGTTATTTAGCCGAATTTATTTTGATAGAAATGGCCCAAACTTCAATATTCCTTACAACTTAAAAGCATTTTTGAAGTTATACGTCTCCTTAGGCTATAGAATTTCGTTGTATGATTTCAAGGCCCTTAACACTGGCTCAAAATGATATGACCCAAATGCTACTTCAAAATATGGGCTGCTTATAAAGCCCATTATACTCGCTTGAAGGCCTGTAAATGTAACCGCATTTTACCACAGTAATGGTTAGTCATGCACAAATCGGGTTTGGGCCGGACCCGGAACCGGGTTCAAACCGGGTTTGGTCCAGTCGGGTTTTTTGTACCCGGGTATTGGTGAACCCGGGTCGGGTTCACTTGCGGGAAAACCCTACCCGTCATACCCGGGTAGGGTCGGGTCGGGTCCGGAACTGGGTCCAATACCGGGTTTAGTTTATTTTTTCTAATTTTTTTTCTTTTTTTTATGTCCAATACCGGGTTC